>CM075858.1:51623538-51794741 GCA_037975125.1 Latrodectus hesperus
TTAATTCATTTTCTATGTGATTAGGCATTTTCTATTTGATTAAATTTGCCAATTATTTTACTTAATTTAAGTATAAAAATGAAAAGTGTACATGTTGTTTGACGAGAAACATACAATTAAATGAATAAAAAAATAAACTAGCCAATATGGTGACTTTATTATAATTTTATTATTATTATATTCTTACCTCATTCTAACACAAAAGTTCAAGATTATGTTTCTTATGCAGATTAGGTTATTTTATCATCAAAAAAGAATATTTTAAGTAATTTATAAGAAATTTCAAATTAATTTTAGGAAAAAAAAAGGTTAATTTCAAAGGCAGATTAAATTTCTCAGTCTGCCTTCCTCATTTTAGTTTATGAAAAAAATATAAATCTTTCTTGAAAAATTAAATTATTAATTTTATGACACATATTTAACAAGAAAAAATGAAAATTCCAGGGCACTGTGAGAATTAACAAATAAATATCTAATATTTCAATTAAAATTGCTTATATAATGATAAATTGAAAATATATTTTACTTCACATAAAGGAAATTATTAAGATTTCAAAGTAAATCTGAATTACAGACATTGTAATTTTCTGGAGAGGCAAATGGTAATATGCAGTTGTTAAGTAATTACAGTTTCATGTCAAAAAATATACAAATGAGGCCGTAGAATTAGAACGAGATAGTAGGAATTATGAAATAAGCATGTATATTTATAATGGATTAAAATTTTCTTTGTCATTTTTAAATGATAATATTTTCCATTTTCCATTTTTAAATGATATAATTTGAAATGATAATATTATGATTATATTTTCAGTAACTAGACCAAATCATATCTGTGGTAGAAAATATTGAAGAACTTATATATTTTAATTTCTAGGCAAAATATTTTTGCAAGTGTTAGCCGTTCGACTTTTAGGTGTTCATCATTCACCATAACTTTACAATAAGGAATATAATTCCAGATAAACAAAGTAGATTTTTGAAGACTTGTACCCAGCAACTCGAACTTTATTACAGTTATGGAAAAAGCAAAGCTCCGCTGTTCAAGCTGACAAATGTAAAGAATATCCTCCACACATGTGGTATCTAGGATATCAAGGTCTATTCTAATGCCACGAGCAGAATTAAAAATATTGATGAAATGTTACACTATTGTATTTCAAATTTCTGTTCAGCTATTCTCCTAAACAAGAAGGATACATTTAAATAAGTGTGATAAATGTGTCAGCTATAAATGAGTCACATTGGTACACATTTATTTTTAAGATACGATTAAATTTACCTTGCAATATAATAATAAACGTATAAAAGATTAGATAGTACAAAGCACACGCATAATTTAATTAGAATAGCATTCCAAGATTAAAGCAAATTAATCTGCAAAAGCAGTTTGAGGTATAAATCAAACTAGTTTATCCATAAAGTTAAGACATAATTGTCCGACAGCAAGATGGAAATCTATACCTATTGTAAGATTATATTCTGAACAGCAAATCTTTCTTATGTTTTTATAAAAGGCAATTTGTATCTCCTTAGCGCTATCAATGTCAACAAATATTTGTAGAGTTAAGATTTCTTCCAAAAGAAATGTCCATCGTATCTAAAATCCCATTTGGACACATTTATAATGTACACTAGAATATTATCCCTTGTATTGACCGAGTGTGAAATAATATTCCAATGTAGTCCTCCTGTGTCATAAGAGGCGACTAAACAGGGCCTGGTCTTCCTATTTGGGGGTTGGGTGTGAGGCTTAAAAACATACCTCGTAAGAAAATCTATTGTTCAGAAATCTCAGAAATCAAGAGCAGGACGGATCTCACGCAAGTGACGTGGACTGAAAAAGGCACTGAGTAATACAGGGAGCCCATCATAGTCAAAATAATCAATGTCTATCAAATAAGATGGATAGGGCATATATATTAATATGACGATAAAAAACTGTTAGAAAAATAACTTTCCAAACACCAAAGGGAAAGAAAGGGAGAGGAAGACCAAGAACCAAATGGATAGATAGAGTGCAGAGATGGTTATTGGATTTAGGAGTAAAACGTTGGAGGAATTTGGTATCTAGGTGGTTATTGGATCTAGATGGAAGAAACTGACAGAGATAGCCTTGACCAGTAACCGGCTGCATAGCTTATGAAAAAGAAGAATATTATAGAATTGAAAATTATTTGTCATTAAGAAACTAATCTATTGAAGTAATAATGAAATTGAAATTATATTTATTGAATAATTTGTTAAAATAATGCAAACTATATAAATAAAGTAGCTTGTATTTTGTTGTTGTTCATTTTCATCCCTTTGAACAGCAGAGTTAGCTTTGAACACAAGTTCCATGTGTCTCATTCACCCTGAAAAAAACTCCACTATTAATATGGAATATGATAGCTTGTATTATTTGATTTAAGGAGTTGAAAATCAATTTGTTAAATTACTTCATTCAAGTATCTACAGAGTTTTGATTAGATTCAACTGTACTTATTCTTTAATATTGGATTTGTTTCTAATCAGAATTTTTTATCTATTTAACTTCTGAAAATCCTTAATTCAAAATAACTTCAATACATTAGTTCTGACGATGAAACAGCATGAATTTTTATTGCTAAGTTATCTTTTCATTTGTCCCTTTAGAAGAAAAGACTAAAATGAAGTGTTTCAAATATATTTGTTATAAAGAGAATAAATCATTTAAATTTTTTTAACTTATTTTCCAATATAGTAGGACATTATGCGCTAAAACTGAAAGATACAGATTTATTGCAGGCTAAAAAATTGAAATTTTTAATCACTTAATTATTTTGGTGGTTATATTTCGTGCATGTAGTTGACATACACACATAATAGCATAACAATAAAAAAAGGAATCGATTAGTTAAAATGTGTAAAATTTTTTCCTGTATGTTCCTTAATGTAAATTTTCGCTTGTAAAAGAGTGCATTTTTAAGAAAAGTTTCCTAATTAAAACAAAACTCCCTGAAAAAAATAATGTTGGAAAATAATTATAATATTTTTATAAATGATAAAATGAAAGCATCTTTTTTGATTTAATTACATTTATGTATAAATATAACTATAATTCAAATTCTCTTATTTTGGTCATTTATTGGATTTGTTGTAACTTAATATGATTAAAAAATGAAAGTAACCTATCAAGAAAGGTTTATATTAATTATATATCGATATAAAATGTTTCTTATTTTTCTTAAATTTATTAATAACTTTTTTATTTTTAAGAATTAATGTCTGGTATATACATTATGCTCATAATCAGATGTTAAAATTATAATGTACTTTAATGTAAATTCATCGTTCCAAGTGGAAAGTATTGTACAGTAGTAATTATTTACAAATAATGTCATTAAAATGATAGATGTAAATTAGTTAGTAATTAGTTAAACAAAACTGAATTAATAAAAAATACCTTTATAAGCTTAATGTAAGAATATAGATGCGTAGAAGTATTCTGTTAAAAATGTGTTTTTAAATATGTATTCAATATTTTCTACATATTTGCAATATTTAAAAATTTAAAAATAAGGAATGGAAGTACATTTTGAAATAACATTCTATTAGAAAAATAAATATTTCAAACGTTTATATAATACCAAACTTCATACATTGTTAAAGATTTTTAATGAATCAAAAATAAGTTACAGTATGAAAGAAATTGGATTAAGTAATAATGTGATATATTGAATGAAAAGAAAAATTTATTTGGAGTTTCCTTGGATTTTGCAACATTTCAGATGATAAAGTAATATATTTTTAAATAGAAATACAAAGCTTTCACAAATAAATTTGCAAACCTAAAATTAGATAGTTTAAATGTACTATTTTGAATACTTCACTGGAACATATAAATTGATTTTCCATTAAGATAATACTTTTGCATTTGTCACATTTCCTGTTCAAATGGATCATTTAACCAAAATTCCATGGAAATGTCAGCCGTCTTTTATGAAATTAATCAAACGCAATCCATTAATTTGAATAATATTTCTGATAAAATATGAAAAGAGACTGATATAAAACGTTTAATTTCTCAATAAACCATATACCAAGAAAATTTGCATTTTTTTATATCTGTAATTGGAATATTACGATTATAAAAAATAATGTTAACTGATGAATTTTTTTCTTAAATGTATGTTTTTCTGCTGTTGTTACTTACAAAACTATTTTATATTTCATTAAAAAAATGAATCATTTTTGTGAAATTAACTTCTTGAAATATTCGATATTTTATGTTGAAAACAGGTTAATGTTCTTATGTGAGTGCTGGAGTTTATATTTTGCATTTTTAATATCTATATATTTTTGAATCACATTTTATTTAATACAAAAAATATTAGGAATGTATTCTTTTCTAATACGTATGGTGTTATGATGTGTAAAGATTATTATTTTATAACAAATATATTTTGAACATAAATGAGTAAATTTATGATTTTATGCATAAGTATCTCGAAAAAGTCTCGATTAATCAGTAAACATTTAATCTCTAACACAATAATTTAATTTTTAAGTGTGTTATATTAGATGCAGTAAATTAGATAGAGTTAATATTATAAACAAAATTGTAATAAATTGAGCTCCACTTATATTTTCTGCTTATGCATGCAATAACGTTATATTAAATTATCTTAAATTCTATATCCCAATTGAGTACAATGAAATATTTTGCCTTTATTATTTTTAATTGTTTCACTTAAACTGTATTTAGAAATATTCATTAGCTTACTAAATATAATCAGCACTCTGGTAAAATCAATGATAATGTGCGAAATGTTTTTATAATTGATTAAAATTGAGCATAAATCTGTCAATTTAACTCCCATCACCACATATTTATCAATAGAAGTAAATTTCTTTTATAACTCTTTATTTTGCATTGTTAATTTATTAAAACGGATCTACAGGAAGAAATCATTTATATAAATCATAAAATACGTTGAAAAATTGTTATTAAATTACGTTGAAAGATTGTATTTGAAAATTATTACGCTTAAAGACACTATAATATTCTTATAATTTCAAAAAATGTAAAAATATTGTTTTGATGCATTTTACACAAAATACTCTGTTTTTAATTTATGCTAATTAAACACTCCAAGTAGGATATAATCTCTCTTTATCGATAAAAATCTTTCTTCACAAAGATAAAGTTAAAGAAGAAAAAAGGTGGGAAATAGATGCAAGGTTTAGCTATTATATTGCTTTTAATGAAACATAAATACAAATTATTAACAGTATACTTTATATATTATATATATTAGACTTAGTGAAAAAGGTTCGTTTAAATTAAATTTTATACTTATAATCTAGAATTTTGTAAAAATGCATATGCATTAAACATTCAACCTCAAGAAAAGTAGGAAAATAAAAACACGAAACTGAAATTAAAAATATTTACTACTTAAGGATAACTTCCATATATATTAATGAACTAGTTTTTAAAATTCATGTAAATTTCTATATTATGTGAATTCATAACACACAAATTTTATTCTCCTCTCTTACTCATCACTTAAATAAATGCAGTTTCTCATCTATCAGAAATAAAATTCTCAGAACGTAACTATTAATCCATACAACGCATGAAAAATAACTAATTACAATGTTAAAATTCAGAATCATAATACTTAGTAAAGGCCCTGTGTGGTATTCCTTGGTGCACAGGGAGATATTTTTGTTTTCCCAAATAAAAAAAATAATACTTAGTAAAGAAATAAAAATTATATTTTAAGCATATTTTGGTATAAAATACAACAATGTTTATTATATTCTTCGATAAAATATATGTTTGTTAAATTCTTTAATTAAAATATTGCTATTAAAATCATTAAGCACTGAGAATATTATAATTATAATCTAAATAAAACATAAAGTTTAAATAGTCTTTAATTTTTCTAAAAACACATTATTTTTTAACTCAATATTTCACAACGTATACGTATACTTGTTAAGTGTCGCTTATGTTTTGTTCTGTATTTATGAATGTATCACTGAAGCTTACTTAATAATATTTTATATTAAAACTTGCACAATATCTGTTTATAATTTAACTTTTTCTCAAACTGCAACCTAAAACTTCATTTAAGAGTTTTTAATACGGGAATAATTTGTTTTACTTAATTATTATTATTTTAAAATTATTTTTGATCTTATTTGTGCCAAATATTTTAGGTATCAACAAATTCCATTTTTTGTAAGTAAAATTCACAAGGAAGATAGTTTCCTTCTTTAAATTAAGATTATTTTTATATTTTGTTCTAAAGTTGGTGGTATTAAATTACAATAAGAAATAAAAAAATAAAAAAATGTAAATTTAATTTTGTAAAATAAATGGACGTTAATGATCTTAAAAAAAGAAAAGAATAATGAATTTAATCGTTGTTAAAAATACAGAACAATATTGTTATAAATTTAGAAAAGTAAACTTTAAAAGAATTGCTTGCTAAATTAGGGCAAGAATATTTTAATAAAATTTTATATTTTTGAACCAATATTTACAAATAATTTTGATTACATTTTTTGAAATCATGTCTATTTACCAAATGATATACTTATAAAATGTTTAATTCCTATAATCAGATTTTTGGTTACTTTAATACATTTTCACTGTCATAATTTTAAAAACATAAGGAATATAACTTAGATGCTCTTATAAATATAAATATTTTAACATTCATTTGGATGACATTTATTTTTACTCAAAACTCAAAGTTTCTTACTCTGTAAATGACAGCTTGGTTAAAACAAGTGTCGATTAATATTAAATCATATCACACATATAATTTTATTTTTAAAATTATATAATAGTTTTAAGTAAATTAATTTTATTTAAAATAATAACAATACAGTTTTGTGTACTGTTTATTCATTAAGGCTTTTGTTAAGATTTCAGATTTCTTTTGTTTCTGAAAAGTATATTAGCTAATAAACTCATACCATGAAAATGCTTAGCTTAGCGTTTCTATACAGCAATAGAATAATGTTGATCATTAAATGCATCTTTAGATGCATTCACAGAGAAAGTCTATTAACTTTGTATGAGTGTCACATCAAAAGGACGTTTTCTAAACATCTACTGCTTTTCGAAATTCTATTCCATTAAACAACGAGAATGTATCATCAAGATAAGAAGAATTTGGATTGATCTTATAAACATGAAAGTCATAATTGAATTTTGAATCCTATATTTAAATGGGAAGTACTGAATTTTCAAACAACATAATTCCTTATAAATAGTAGCAAATTCCAGTACAAATAAGTACAGTTCTGTTACATAAATGGACAAAAAAAGAGAGAGAGAAATGATTAATTAAAAGAGTTTCTATTATATGCCCCCAGAGTTTAAATTTCATTAATGTTGAGAAATAATATATTATAGAAACATGCTGATAGAAGAGAGGAGGGTAAAACTAATTGTTCAAAGTATAGACTTGTTGCTTTATCATGATATAAGCAAAAAATGGTTATATTGCAGATAAAAATATGCTGTAATTTTGGTTTTCTGCTAGCAATTAAAAAATGTAAATTTTTATTTAAAACATTTCGCATGAACAAATCAATGAGTTTCCTCAAATGTAACTATAATTATAATTTATTATTTAAATTATTATTGATATTCTACCCGTAAAATAATAAACAATGTTTATTTTAAATAGAAAATATTAAGGACGATTATATTACAAAAAAATTAAAAGATGTGCACGCGGTTTTTCAAATTAATTTTTACTGCTATACAAATTTAAGGAAATATAATCAATGGTGGAATGTAAGAAAGTACAAAATACAGTTTTATTTTTAGAATCAAATTTTGCAATTTCTATCTTCATAAATACTATGCTGAAATCTGAAATTTTAATCAAACAATATAAATTGTGCATTTACTTATTAGTAAAAGAATATGGGATGCTTTTTAACAAAGTAATGAATGAATAAATTTTTTTTAAAAAAATAAATGCATTTTTTGATAAAATTTAACAGTTAAAAGTCGATGCATATATTCTAGCTTCTCAAATTTTCACTGGATAAATAATTTAAATTAAAAATTGAGAATATTAATTTATTATATAATTTTGGGGGTCAATTTTATTGGCACTATATATTTAAAAATGAGCATATCAGTAATGAAATCTTAATACAAATTCAAATATTCTCTAAATATACATGTCTATGTATACGATATTTTTCTTAATTTAATTAATTTAACATTAATTTTATAGCTAAAGTATAGAGAATAATAATAAAATTTCAGGTTACACATATTCATGTAAAAATTTATTTTGAATATATATCTCATTTCAATGCATTCATTTGCATTATTTTACTTTGTTCACCAATTATCTAATTATTTAAACATTTTGCTAACAAAAGAAGCTTGTCATAACCTTCCAATATAATCTCTTAAAATCATTTCGAACAAGATGCTAAAATTGTAAATAGAAGTATTTTAGAAATTATTTAAATTTATAACCTCAGGTGCAATCTTTTCTTACATAACAAAAATTGGCTTACATTTTCAATTATAATAGAATCAGTGAACAGAAAACATCGAATCTTAAAATTTTAGAAATGTGTGCTTCCGAATTTATTTTACTTTAAAAAAATGCATTTTTGTAATTGAATTTCCACATGAGAAAAAGTTGGGAGATCTTTCCACTGTATATATTGAAACATTGAAGTATTTCCAAGAAATTGAAGCCTACAAAAACATTTGTCTTGTTTTCCTCATCCAATTCTTTTCTCTCTCATCTTTTTCATTCAATAGTGGTAACAAATTTTATGCAGCAATTGTTTAAGTGTTCTCTTTTCAATTTTATACAATAAAAATATGCAATGTTTGTGAACACATGCATATACATGCATATATGTATGTGTAATTACAGTATGATCAGGAATTATGATCAGGAACATATCAAGCATAATTTTAAATAAATACAAAAATATGTACAAAAATTTTATATTTAGCACTACATTCAGTGCAAAAGCAGCTTAAATAGAAAATAAAATTATAAATTACTGAGTGTTTTGTTTTTATTTTATTTTATATGTATTTTTTTAAAATTTCTAACAAATACTAAAAGAAGAACAGTAAAAGCAAATAGACAAAACTATGTATATTTATATTAACAGATAGAACATGCAACCAATATATAAAGAATATTTAAAATAGAAAACTGAATATTATAATGATTTAAAGACACTTATAGAGTAAGAAAATAGAAAAAAATAAATCAAATTAAAAACATGGTTAGCTTTCACAGGAGTCGTACTTTTTACCAATATGGTCAACACACTTTGACGAAGCTGGCCATGCTGGTTCTTTATTTCATTTGATTTATTTTGTTTTTTATATTTTCTTTTTATTTCGTATGTTTATACAAATGATTCAAATTTTAAAATTCATATCATAAAGTCGAAAGATATGTGATAATTTATATGGGAATAACAGTTCTTTAAGGGTTATATCATTTATCATTCAAATTACTCTTACCAGTTCTGATTAAGACGCAGTAAATCGTTCTAATTTAATGCAGAGTAATAGCGTGAAGATTTTTCAGCTACTCACTTCCTATTTTCACATATGAAAATCAATTGAACATACAACCTGAAAAACATTGGATTATTTACAATATGAAAGCAATGATGGTTTTGTATGGAAATCTGCAATCACAGTTTATTTTGCAAATAATTGGGGGTCAGATAATATCTTTCCCCAAAAATAAAATAGACATAACTACAAAAAATTACACATAAGTCTTGAAAAAACTAATGATATGTGCGTCAGTAATTCAAAAAAGCCTTAATGGAGAGAAGTAGGACATTTTATACCTTTCTTTCAAGAGATAGATTGGAGTGAGACGCCAAATTTATATTGATTAGGTGAATTCGCTACCACGGACCTAAAAGCAAATGCTGCATGATTTGTGACAGTCTAATTGTTTGATAGATTAAAAATAATTTAAATAAAAATTGTATAAGTTAATAAAAAGATGCCATAATATTTTACTGTGATAAGATTCCAGAATGAGGGAATCATATTAATGTTTGATACATAGAATTTTATTGCAAAATAAAATATATTTAAAAACAGAACTGTTTAATTCATTTACAGTTAAACATAACAGTAATATTTATTTAATACACATTTTATTAAATAGATTAATTTGGGTATTTCAGTCAATACTGTATCCGCAATCTCAGGAAATATCAGTATAGTCCTTAAGTTAAAAATTCAAACAGTTAAATATTTATTGAAAAATATATTTTACAAACATTATTACATGTCTAGTACATTTTTTTTCACAAATCGGAGAATGGCATGATTCTATAAGATTCTACTGAACCATGATTGCTACTCACTAAAGTATAAAATTGTTTTGACATAAAGTTTTCACATTTCTCCCATGGATTTGTCAAAAAGTTGCCATTCCAAATAGGCTGGAAAATTCTTTCAATAAAAGAATTTATCATAAAAAATGTAGAAAGTCTTCTACTGGAAAGTACATTTTTCGAAGCAATATATTTAATGTTATCATTGCTCAGAAAATAGGTCATGAATAAGAAAGTGAATTTTCAAAAATATCAATTTATCATCGTTAATTTGAAGGATTTTTATATTTCATTTATATATTCATATTCAAAATTCATGTATTTTCAAGATCCTATTTTTGTATAGTTTAATATATCAAGTAAATGTTAATATAAATACATTTATAATGGTTATAGTTCAAATTATTGATAAGGATAGATTCATCTTCAATGATTTGCCTTAAATACTCGTATTTTTTATTAAAAAAATGATATGAAATGTTAGAGTCACTATTATTTTGATTTTAGATTTACTTATTAAACCAAACCAAAAGTTTGGGTAAAAACGAACTTTATATGACATAAATGAAGAAAGTTAAAAATTATAAAAGCAAAATTAAATGGAAAATTATAAAATAGAAAAGGAGAAATGCAAATGTTATAATGAAACTAAACTATTTTTACTAGATTTTAGTGAATTAAATATGAAATATGAAATAAAAGACTACACCTGGTCATGGCTTACTTCACATGTTTTATTTTCCTTAAATGAATCAGTATATGCATTCCTGTGATTTTAATAAATAGGTTATCTGATAAAATAAATATTTCAATTATTATTTTGCTTAAATTTCATGATTACATTTAATGTCCAATTTAAATGCTAATTTTTATGATTTGTTTCCATAAAATGTTTTGAAAATTATTTTTTCTTAAAACAGTTTGAAATAAAATTTAAAAAACTTTATGTGTGGAATTTCTATTGTATTTCAAAATCAAAAAATCTAATTAATTAATATAAATAATTCTTTACTCGAAATCAATATATTATACTTTTAGCTTGACTGTGAAAAATAGAATTAGTAAAGCTTATTTAAAAATGTTCTGTTAATTAGTAGAATATTCAGTTTTTAGAAATTGAACTAAAATTTATTGGTGCATCATTAATATTCAATTACCTCTGTTCTAATTATTATTTGAACGAAATGATCAATAAGCTTCTTATTGGTTTGATTAAAAATTTTGATTTTAATATATGAACAATTTTAAATACAACTTCAAAATTCATAATAAACTACATAAATTCTAATAAAATAGTTTATGAATTAATGCTAAAATATATTAAGTTATAGATAATATCTACATTTAAATAATATTATATTTGACATTACACATGCGTTAGATATTACCAAATTTGTTTGAAATAAATATATTTCAGTAAATATTCTGCAATTCTCAAATACTGCTTAATATTTATTTGTGTTGAAGCATTTCTTGAGTTTCCAACTTATATTATATTCTTAAAATAAATCAATACGTAACCTTGAAATTTTCAATTTAACACTGAATGTGTTGAATCAGTAAAATTCCTTATTTCACTCAATATATAAGTAGTAAAGGGAACTAGTTAGAGGGCGCTTTCATCAAAATATGAAATATATAATACATTTACCTATTTATAGAAAGTTAATAAGCAACAAAGAATATGTGTTAGACATCTGACAAACATTGTGTGCGCTGTTTAATGAAAGCATTTCTAGATTTCAATGTTCATTGTTGTGATCAATAAACGCTATTTCAACATATCATCCAGACATCTTCTTAAAATCTTATTCAAGTTCTATTCCTATCATTTGCAGGTGAAGCCATTTACGTTAGACTTCCTACTCTGGAAATATGCTATTATTGTCTGAATACTCTGCTGTAATGTGTGGGATTAAATTTACTTATCTAAGATTAATTTTGTTTACAGAAGTAACTACATCAAAAAACTATTTAAATGCCTACATAATTTACCATTTTTAAATTAAAATTCTGTTTTAAATAATTAAAAAATAAACTGTAATAAATATCTTCCTTAAATTCTAAATTTCCAATGAAATAATAATTATATATATTTCTCTTCAGAAATTGTTGAAAAGTTTTTCATCCTTAAGAAAATTAAATATTTCTATTTGTAATAATATAAGGCACACTTTAACTTGAGTATAAAAATGTTAAATTTAATAAAAATTATAAAAATATATAAAAAAATAAAATAAACACTGAAGATTTGAGTCTGTGTGATAAACTTTACAAATTTCAATTTTTTTCGAAAAATATTGAAATTCATTGATATCCGTTTTTATTTTACTATTTATTTATACCTTTCAATAGTATGTTTGCCCGAGAACATAAATCTGAAATCGAGATCAAAACATATTTTTAATTAAAAAATAGATTTCTCTCGATCAATAATTTTTTTTAAGAACATAAAAACAGAAATGTCTAATTCAAAAATACAGACAATAATATTCTTAGCAAATTAGCAACATGTGCTTATTGATGACTAATATATTTTACATATTGGTAAATGATTATCATGATGACTGTCCTAGTTTTATTTATTTGTATATTATTATCAAAATAAATGATACAAAATGGCAATATAACTGTGAAAATACAGAATCATTAATTAAAATTTACTTCTGAAATTAAGAAGTTAAAAGCAGTTATAATACTTGTGAATGTGGTTCTCTTTTGAATTTTTTACACAAATTATTTACATGAAATCTTTCTTGATACATATAATGATTTCTGTAACAAATTCTATCAAACACGGAACATATATACTTAAAATATAAATTAGTGAATTTTCCTTCCCTTTTACTAAAATAATAACCTATTTTATTACTGCTTAAAATGTAATTATAATATGAATATAATTGTTTCGAAATTGTACTTATTATTATTTATACTGAATAAGTACAGCATATTAAAGTTAACAAATTACAGTTTTTACTGAAAAGTTGCATTTCTTCAAAATATTCTAATATTTAACATAGAAATATAAGTGGTAAAAAAAATCACATACATACATATTTCATATAAATATAATTTACCTAAATTTTAAAAAAATATTTTTATGGTTGTTTATAAGTTAATAAACTATCACAGAAAAATCAGGTTCTTTTCATGCATAAACATTTTATACATCTTTTATAGGACCTTTTTAAGTATTTTAAAAGAAACATATTTTTATTTTTATGGGATTTTAATAATGCATATAGGCATTAAAATTCATAAAGCAGCTATAACAAAACTCAAAAGGAAAATTAAAATTTAAAGTCAAATATATTTCAAAATTCTGAATAAACTTATAGTTATTTTAAAATAATATAAAGTAATATTTGTGTAGTTAATTATAGAGATTAAGTGTATATTCAATAAATTTGCATATGATACAATGTGGCAAAATAGACCTGCTTCACAAATGAACGATTATTGACGACGTCTCATAAATTACTTACCATCCAATATTCTTGAAAGACAAACTTTTCACGTTTTCTAGTATTCTGCTACCATTACTATATTCTAACAATCTAGTAATTGTACGAAACACACAAACTGAAACATATCAGAAATACAAGAACATTAAGAATAAAATTTCAATTTTATGCTATTTTTATTTTAACGTTTTTATACTACAAATCACAGCCGTACACACAAAGACAACATACATATACAAGGTGTCCAGAAAAGGACTCCCTGATTTCAAAATTAAATATCTCGAAAACAAAGATCGATAGAGGAATGCAATAAAAGGAATGTTTATTGAGAAAACTGTAAGAATTTTATACAGCAGTTTGAAATAATAGTTACAAAAGCTGCTAACAGATGGCGCTATACGCTGTACAGCTCATAGCAGCATACATAAATGAAATAATCGTATGAAAACATTCTTTGCAAAAAATCACATCATAATATGTTTTCAAAATGTTCACCATTGTCACTACAGAGGTGGCGCAAACGAAGAATGAAATTTGCCATCACATTTCATAGTGTCTCAACAGAAATGGATTCACATGCCACACAGATAGTCGATTCAAGCTCGTCCAGCGTGGCGGGATGCTTTGGGTAGACAATGTCTTTCAATGTTCCCCACAAAAAATAGTCACAGGGAGTCAAACCCGGTGAATATTGAGGCCAATCTATGCCTATACCAGTAAATTTGGGATATTCCAAAGCAATGACTCGATTCCCGAAGTATTCATCAAGAAAGCGAAACACTTGTTCGGTACGATGTGGTTGAGCTCCATCTTGCATAAACCATTCAGTACGTGGTCGATCCTCTAACACTTGCTTTATGGCAATAAATTGTTCCAAAATTGCCACGTAACGTTGACCAGTGACCGTTTCTCGAATAAAGAAAGGGCCAATAATACTTTTGCTGCATATTGCAGCCCACACAGTAACTTTAGGAGAATACAGGTGTTTCGCTTCACACCAATATAGATTTTCGGAACCCCAAAATTGCCAGTTCTGTTTATTCACGAATCCATTCAGGTGGAAGTGTGCTTCATCTGTAAACCAGATGCCGCCAACATCAAATCCTTCACTATCAATCATTGTGAGCATCTGATTAGCAAAGTCAACCCTTTGTTGCACAGCTCGTACGGGTATGGCCTGGTGAGTTTGAATTTTGAATGGAAACATGTGTAGGCTCTTTCTCAGTATTTTCTGCGTGCTGGAACGCTTCAAACCAGTCTCAGATGCAATTCTATGGACGGATGACATTGGATTTTGCTGAATAATTAAAGAAACTGTGGCGACATTTTCAGGCGTAACTGCAGTTTGCTTGCGGCCAACATTCCCCACTAGATCATCAGTTACACTGCCTGTTCGTTGAAATTTGGCGAAGAGCGTACGAATGGTTCTCGCATCAGGTCCTTTTGGAACTTTAAATCGTGCTTGAATACTGCCCCTTGTTGCCGTAGGACTCTCTTTTTATCTGTGGTACTCTAGCACCAGAAAAACGCGTTGTTCAATGAAGTACATGGTTTTAATCTCTTCCTTCGATACGCTAACCTCCTTTCACGCTTCAATAGTGAAGCTGATCGCTCTGGGCTTCGTATCACTATTTATGCTAGGCATTACCTATGGTGATTACAGCGCCATCTATTTGCAGCCTTTGTAACTATTATTTCAAACTGCTGTATAAAATTCTTACAGCTTTCACTATAAACATACCATTTACTGCATTCCTCTATCTATCTTTGTTTTCGAGATATTTAATTTTGAAATCAGGGAGTCCTTTTCTGGACACCCTGTATGAACGCATGTACAATGTATAAATACAAATATATTTATAAAAAAATATAATAAAAAACTAGAAAATTTGAATTATTTCTAATATTAAAATTGGAAAGTTAGCTCTGAGATCTCAAAAACTAAATGAGTTCCGATAAAAATATAATTTATAAAATTGTTTGTTTAGAGCTGTGATGAAATGACATTATGCATAGAAATAAGAATATGAATATTTAATATACACAAAGCCCATCTCTTTTCAATTTGATTGTAGCTACATAGTATGCTTTTCTAGAAACATTTATGCACTTGTAGAAAAAATTTGTGCTATAGATTTCACATCACTCTTCTACTATATAAAGACAGAAAAAATAATTAGTAATGTTATTCGAAAAGATCAGTACGAAACTTCGATTCATGAAAATGCTACTTCAACATGAGTAAAAACATAATTCATGATATTCTACATTTCCATTTCCCACCTAAGCAAGTGTCTACAAACATTAATGTCCGCACATACAGATTTAAATTTGACCATTGAACAGGGGCCAGTTAGTAATGTTCCAAAAATTTGATATCCTATTAAGCAAAAAATATATTATTTTAATACAATACTATTTATAATGTTGAAGTTATCGCAATGCAGTATGCAGTAATTACAGTGCATATATTTATGTATATATGCACTCGTTATAAAGAGATAATTCTGCTTGATTGTCTCAGATCCTCAAAATTTTTACATTGCCTGAAATTAATTCAGCGTTTGAAAAAAATGACATCAATAATCCACTCAATAGATCAACACAAATATTCGTAGTTCATTAATGGAAATGGTGTTTACCGAATACTTGCATTGCATGAGATATCTTGACACCTTTGTTTCCCTATAAAAATGCTTACTACAGTAAGTGACTAAAGTAATATGCTTTAGTAATATCACTATAGTAAGGCTTGCTGTGAATAATTCGGATATACTATTCTATCCAGTAGAATATTGAAATAGTGGTGATATTTCCTTTTATGATTAATTTCATGTATCTTTCAGAATTATTAAACGATATTTTTTATTTGCAATTAGTATGGTTTAATATGGTTAGCATTCGATTTTTTGTTTTCCTTTTGTCATTGCATAGGAGTAATTGATTTCTAGTACACAACCATGGGTGTAGACAACATGGAATTTTCATCATAACACAGCGTTTCTCAACCTTTTTGAATTTTCAGTCCAATTTTTAATCATAATTTTCATTGTGCCCCACCTAAAATATTAAATTTTACAACTAATATATTTTGAGTATTTTTCCACTGAAACTACACAATGGCGTTAACGTAAAACCTTATAAATGGCCAATAATATTGAAACTTAATGACATTTGACAACAGTCATCTTTAGCAACTATAAAACCAGAATTCGATATCCTTTTATTGCTCTTTAAAAGTCTCCACCATGTCGAATATAATATCCATTTAGCGAGAAGTTTTGATTCTGTTAGGATGCCCTATCCAACATTCGAAGATGTGAGTAAATGTTTCTTCATAGGGAGAAGAAAGTTCGATAATGCTAGTTTCTAACTCCAGGCGCTCCAGTCACATTCCAGTCAATCCTTTTACCACTTTCGAATCTATTGTGAATGTGTATGTATTATAAATATGTTAATTAATTGCAGTTCACCGTATAAAATATTAAAGACTGGAAATTTTTTGCAGAATCATGAATAATTTTTAAAGTGAGAATAAGCGAGCATTAGACTGTAATCAAACAAGTGCATGGATGACCGAGATTCCGAAATTAAAATCAAGAAAATATTCTGAAGAATACTTAAATTTTGGATTTACTAGAATGTAATAAATTAAAATGTAAAGACCCTGTGCATCATTTGCTTAAAAATATTCGCAGAAGGTAGCATGAAACCTATTAAATTATAACGGTGGTTAGAAATTCTTCATTGTAAGTATGTAAACAAACCCATAAAATTCTTTGAATTAAAACTGAAACCAAATGAAAATCAAAAATTAGTTTTAAAGAAAATTTTGTTCATGAATAAAAATTTTTAATTGCTTCTTAGAGAGTTTCATATAAAATAGGCTAATGTAAAAAAATCTCACACCATTGACAAAGAGCTTACTTTGCCTGCAGCAATTGAAATTGTCAAAGTTATGTTTGGAGATAATTTTGCAAAACTACTGGAGAGTCCACACCTCTTTCAAATGACACTATTACTATTGAATTGGTGATATAGATGAAGATGTACTATGCCAGTTTTTCTTGAAGTTGCATGGCAATTGTCTTCAATACAGTTTGATGAGGCAACATATAATAATAAAGATGCTCATTTTATTGCTTGTATTCGATTTCTTGGTGATATGTTGGCAGCAGAACAATTACTTTTCTTCATATAAATAGAACTTGAAGCAACAGCACTCGAATTACTTGCTATCTTAAATTATTTTATGAGAAAAGTAAAATTGGAATAGAGAAACTCAGTCGGAATATGCATCGATGGCACTCGTTCAATCTCAGGAAGATTCCAAAGTACACCAGCGCTCGTAAAACAAAAATCACCAGTCCGCCTGGGCAAATTGAACAGAGAAGCTCTGGTTTCCAAAGAAATAAGTCCTGGTCTGAATATATGGTTGTAACCGTAGTATATTATATAAAACCAGCCCTGGAAATCAAGAATCTTTGTAGCACTTTGTTAAGACATGTATGCAGAGCATTCAGAGTTACTATTTTACAGCGAGGTAAGATGACTATCGCTTTGGAAGTTTTTGCTACCTATTTATGAATTGAGAGCAGAAATCTTTGTTTTCCTTTAAGAGGAAAACATATCGAAAGCCGAGAATTTTAGGAACGGTTTATTTTTGATGAAGTTGGGCTACTTGGTTGACAATTTCGAGAAATTAAGTAAGTTGAATCTTCCAATTCAATGATGAAATAATAGATACGATTGATAAAGTTAATGTTTTTTGTAGAAAATTGAATTTAGGAGAAGAAATTTAAAGCAGGAAAATTGAACTATGTTTGCAAATGTAGATGGTTGTGTTAAAATTTACAAGGCAGAAAAACAACACATAAGACTTTTTTTGTAACTATTGAAAATCTTTTATTCATGCTGGCATAGAGTTTTAATAAAGTTTTTCTTGCTGATGACCAACTGATAGCAAATTACGAGTATGTTAGGGATCCATTTCATATTATTCCCGAATGACTTTCATAGATTAATGAAAATTGGTGAAACGAAAAGAAAATTTAGGAATAAATGGCTCTTTGAATTTTAGGTTGTAGTAGACAATGAGTTTTCTGTACTAAAAAAGTGCATTTTGCATGCAGTTACCATTTTTTACAGTTTACCTTTGTAAAATGGGATTTTCTGATATGGCTTCGTTGAAGACAAAATGAAAATGCCAGCTAAATATAAAAAAGAACTAAGAGTGGCTATTTCTAATATCAAGCCTACTTTTGAAAAGTTGTGCTACGTGAAACAGGCTCCAGGAAGTCATTAATATTTATTATATTTGTTATTAATTAAGTAATTTTCTTTTAGTAGGTAGCTTTAATTTAATTAACTGATTATTTTATATTATCTCGAAGAGTGTTTTGCTTTGTATGTGTGTGCCATCCCTTCAATCATCTAATAATTTTTAAATAATCATTTCTTATGTTCATTGCATCATAAAGTTTACTCACGCCCCTAGAGAAGCTTGCCCCTCATGTTGAGAATTGCTGTCATGAGAATTTACTTCTTGCACCAATGAATTTACTAATTTCGATTTGCAAGTTTTATATTCAACTTGAAACCAGTAGAGAATATTTTTGATATTTTATGAAAAGTGTTTCATATCTAAAGTTTTTCTAAGAACATTATGTGATTTCCAGTAATTTTACAAGATCCATATCACACTATTTAGAAATTGGATATTAATTTTCTTTTCCTCACGAAATGACCTATTAGATTTGAGCATAAAAATGAAGAAATAATGTGAAATATAAGTTAGTAAATTAATTTCTAAAATGCAATAAGTGTGTGATAATTTCCCTTAGCAATATTTATTTCAACAAATTGTATATTATGTAACACAAATCTTGTCATATTTTCCTTTATTTATTGGAATAAATTATTATTTAAAACCAGCTTCTCAAGCTACAGTATTATCCCCTTCATGTTATTTAATATACGTTTTCTAAATCATTTCATCCCTCCTGAATTCTTCATTAGATCTTATTCATTATTTTCAATTATAAATATTTGATATTAAAATATGAATTAATGAAATTTAAAGCAAATTATAAGCGATGTATTTTTAAATTTATAGGAAACTACAAATTTGGCAATTTATAAGAAATCAGATGGATTACCTAAAACCAAATCTTATTTAAAATAGCTAGCTAGCTTGAATCAAAATATTATAGCACTACATTTATTATTCAAAGATCTAATTTTAAGAATAGAGTATAAATATTTCAGTCATATTTCAATTTGTAATATAAAATTAATTTAATAATTTTACATTCTAATACACGTCTTAAAGTTATACATTTTATAAGTGCATTATCTCAGAATTTAAAACACTTGTAATATTAATTCTTAGTACACTTAAATATAAAGCTAAATTGCTGGATTAATGAGTAATGCATTAAGTGTACAAACGATCTGATTTATGCTGAATATAAATACGTTATAAAATTATAATTTAATTCAATTTAAAGTAATATAAAGATCATTTTCAATAGTGCAAATAAATAAAATTCTAAATATTCATTTGAAGAACACAGATTACTTTATAATCAACATTTTCTTATTTAAACATTACTTAGTTTGCTTAGCTGCTTTTTAAATAATTTAATGTTAGCTTTATTTTTTATTATTTATGAATCAAAAATGCTCGCAAAAATTTTTTTCTAAATTTTATCTTGAGATTTTCAACAAAAGTTTTTATAAGTTAATTTCTGCTTAAACATTTAATCAAGATAGTTTAAAAAATTATTGATAAATATTTGTTTAATGTGAATAGTTTTTAGAAAATAAATGAAAGAATTAAAAATTCTTAATTATCTAGTCCTAATAAGTTTGATTTTATTTTGCGGCATATTTGCATTTTGAGGCAATTTTTGAAGAAAGAACTGTAAGATAGAACAATGAAAACGTATTAAAAAATCAAATGTAAAGAATAGTTTTGTATAATATTCTTTAGATAATTAATTTTCCTAGTATTAGACAGTTTGTATTTCAAATGTTTCGAAATATCTTTTTAAACTACCATGAGATTTCTTAGTAAATTTTACTTAAAAAAAAGCTAAAAACGTATATTGACAATACGTGAAAAATAATTTTTCTATGTAGAACATAATTTATATAACAAATGCTGTAAAAAATTTTGTTAAGAGTTTATGTGCATTGTATCTATTGTTTATTTTATAAAAGTAATTAGAAAATATTTTATACTCTTACAGAGTAAAAAACAAAGTTCATTGTAATATACTTTTTCTTCCCGCAACATTATACACGTCTATTTTTCTTAACTCCAATAATGTAAAAAAGTATATCGTAGAAAAAATTTTCAAATAATTTTTTCTTAAAAATTAGCATTTTGCAAATAAATTTCTTTTGAAATTTTGAAAAGAAAAAAGAAAATATCTAAATCAATTTTTCATTTTATATTTATTTTAAAGATATATATATATATATATATATATATATATATATATATATATATATATATATATATATATATATATATATATATATATATATATATATATATATATATATATATATATATATATATATATATATATATATATATATATATATATACATGCATTGCATCAAAACTTAGTGACTAACTGGTGGCATGGCAGTTCCCGCCCCTAAAACATAGGAAGGTTTGCCTTCGGACTGAGCAGTGGTGATTGAACCATTCATCCTTTCTGGGTCCATGGAACTAAGTATCAAGCATGCTTGGCAGCTAAGAAATATTTTAGATTTCACCTTAAGCTAACCACCTAACTTGGACAAATGCTTCGCACTTAAGATCTTTCTCTATCACGTAAAGCGATATGGATACCCTAGACCTAGATACCTATAAAGGCTTTCGTGACACTGAGTATTTTAGAATCAACATTATTTTGAATTATTCAAATTTTATTGTAGGCATACACCATTAAATGTTTTGCTGTTAGGAACTAAGTCAGCTTTTCTTAGAAAAAAATTGGAGTTCTTGTGTAAATCACAACCAATAACATGGTCACACATATTTATCTCCTTGTTTACTTTTATTACTGTATATGTGCATGCAGATTTCAAAATTTATAAAAATATATATAATAAGGGTGTAAAGAATACCTACAAATAACTTTTATTTGATGTCGCTAAGAATTATGAAATCAAAAATGGGAAAGATAGAGCCAATGTGAAGTTTTATATAAAACATTTGCAAATTATCTAATCAAAATGGAGTTAGTATTGAGACAATGAATTTGAAGTTTACCCGTGGCGGAAAGTAAAACTTCCAGAGTCTTTAAACTATAAATTTAATGCGAAGAACCTATGGAAGTAAAGTTTCTCATTTATGTGGATTCACAAAGGATAAAATGTTGCATGTAATGAATGATGCTTTTGAAGTTAATTTTTTTAAATATTATAGTTTTATTAACATTATTTGAAAATAACTAATTTGCTGAAAATTATTTTGAGCAAGGTAACTCTGTTACTAACACAAATTCTTACAAATACTTCATAAATTGTAAATGATGAAATTTTAAATGTTTGAGTCAAGTTTGTGTCAAAACAAAAAAAAAAAACTAGAAATGTTCTTTAAACGTAGATTTAAGAGTGTGATCCTAGTTGCTGCACCAGCATGCTTCCCTGTAGCTAGACTTGGGTTGGGCTATACCAGTAAGATAGATGTGTGATTCCATTAAAAAAAACTTTGTTTATCTTTTAAAGTAAGAAAAAAGATAATTTTAGCTTGTTTATTTTGTTTCACAAAAAACATCAGATTAGTTGTATTAGTTTTTGTAAATTATTTTAATAAATTATTTATAAAGATACTGTAGTGTCTGTTCTGTAGAAGAAAGCACAACTCGAACAAATACAAACATTTATTTAAATTTAAAAATAAAAATTGATAGTATTGTATATAAAATTATAATTAATAGAAATTTGATTATGGCCCTACACGGCCAACAGAACAAACACCCAAGGAGAGCCAGCTAAAGCTTCTCGTTCGCTGGTCAACGACAATCTCTACTCTCCTCCGCCGGAGCGGAACCCCTCCTCTCCTCTCTCCCAATGACTACAGCGCCATCATATGAAGAGAATTAGGAGTATCCTAACACTACACCCTTCCCACAAGTTTTGGGTTTATGTTCCACATAAACACATAACTGAATTAAATATGTTAGGATACAAAAGAATAACACTAACTTAATAATATTTTGGCAAACAATTAAAGAAATATTAAACATAAAATAAATATGAACTTGGAATTAGGAAATAACTATAGGTGTATAAAAAAATTATTTGCAAATGAATTACTTAAAATTCACAAGTATGCATAGAATAATCAATATTAATATATATAAAAAGATATAAAACAAAATTAAAATAAATCTATCCACTGAATATATAAATTGACAATGTATATAAACAATATACTAGTAACATTAATGTAAATAAACAATATACCAGCAACATTAATGTAAATAAACAATATACCAAAATAATGTAAACAAACAGTGTACAATGCAATTGATGTAAACAAACAATATATCAATACAATTGATGTAAACAAACAATATATCAAAAAATTGACGTACACAAACAATATATCAAAAAATTGATGTAAACAAATATACCAAACACAAAGATACAAATAAAACAAAATATTTTCACTGAAATATATTTAATACAGACTTTTTACACTAGGCACTAAAGTCAGTTTTTATCTGGAAAAAGTCTAGATAAAGCATCTGCGTGAGGCATCTTAGCTCCTGCACAATGTCTGATTGTTATATTATATCTCTGAAGAGCAAACACCCACCTCTGAAGACGAGGTGATTGAGGTGCACATTTGGTTAAGTATGGTAAGGGATTGTGGTCAGTATAAAACTCAATTTCTGAACCAAAAATTATTGATTCAAACCTTTTTAACGACCACACTATTGCATAAGCCTCACGTTCAATTGTAGACCAGGATTGTTGAGTTTTAGTCAATTTTTGACTAGCATATGAAACAGGATAAATTTTGTCATTGGCACGCTGAGACAGGCAAGCACCAACTCCTACCTGAGAAGCATCAGAATAAATTATGAAAGGCTTACCTGGTGATGGAGTGTGAAGTGAAGGTGCCTTAACTAGGGCTTGTTTTAGAGATATAAACACTGTGTCGTGCACTTCAGTCCAGGGAATATTGTCAGGCACACGTTTCTTAGTAAGCTCAGTTAATGGATATACTAATTCAGAATATTTAGGAATGTACTCACGATAGAAGTTACACAACCCTAACACACTTCTAAGATCCTTTTTGGTTGTTGGTCTTTTAAGTTGCTGTATAACTTGCACCTTTTCCGGATCAGGTTGATGTTCTCAAGAACCAATAATATGCAATAAGAACCTGATACGAGGCTTGGCAAAATCACACGTGTTTATATTGACAGTAAAGTTGAGCTCCTTTAATTTTCCTAAAATAATATTTAGATGCAATAAATGTTCTTCTAAATTATTCGAAAATATAGCTATATCATCAATATAAGCACGTGAGAATTCCTTAAAGGAAGATAGCGCTTTATTCATCACCCTTTGAAATGTAGCGGCGGCATTTTTCAATCCAAACGGCATGACTTCGAAACGATATTGAGATCTATGGGTTTTGAATGAGGTGAAATCATGGCTAGCTTCTTCTACTGGAATAGCCCAGTAACCCTTCAGTAGATCCAATGTGGAAATAATATTAGCCTTTCCAATACAAATGAATTAATTGCATTGAATCTTCCATAGGAAAATCATCCGTTTTTGTCACAGCATTAAGAGATCTGTAGTCGACACACATCCTAATTCCTCCATTCTTTTTGTTTACACATACCACTGGATGTGCTATTTCAGCCGAGCTCTCCTCTATGAGATCTAATTCCAATAGTTCATCAATCTGGTCATCTATTTGGGATTTAAGAGCCTCTGGAATTCTGTAAACATAAGGTTTTTTACGTTCTTTCCCTTCTTCTAATATGATCTTATGTTCATCAACTTTGGCTATTTTAACATTTCCTGTAAACAAAGTCTTATAATTTCGTAATAAACTCAAAATATTTTCCCTGTCATCTCTAGATAAATGTTGCATGTTTACATTTTGTAAAGGATCCCCGGCATGTAATTCACCAGTAAGTCTTGGAGAAGCATGAATTTCACCAAATTCTTCGTCATCTTCAAAGACAATTCCCACAGCATTGACACTTGGACAATATTTTCGGATTTTGTTTACATGGCATTGTCTAATATTTCCATCTGGGAGTTTAACTTTATAGGAGTTAGGTAGGCAGTGCTCAATTACTTCACCAGGACCTGTCCATCTGGCATACAATTTGTTAGAAGAGTCCGGAATCAATAAATAAACTTGGTCACCCACCTTAACCCCTTCGCGACGGGCGGTGCAAATATACATTTCGTACGGACGAAAGTGAGGGCCGGGTGGTGCATATATGCATTTCGTACGGACGAAAGTGAGGGCCGGGCGGTGCATATATGCATTTCGTACGGACGAAAGTGAGGGCCGGGCGGTGCATATATGCATTTTAAGCTGGAACAATTTTTAATAATCGCTAGATGGCACTATGTGTCCATTATATTTAAACTAAACGTAGTTTTAGTGTTCTGACCTTCATTTTTTTCGTATTCCTGCTTTTTTTGGTATTTTGATTATCAGCTGTGGCTGGGGGAGAGGAATTTGCAATGTAAACAAACACAGCTCGGCTCTTCAACTTTCCACGTGATTTAAGCATTCTCGCTTCTGATAGCTCTCCGAACACTTTTTTTATTTTGTTTTCGCTACTATGGGAGGTCTTTTAGGGGTTTTAACGTCAGTTTCGTTACAGTTTTTACTTCTTTCGGTTTTATTTTCTCACTTTTCTTGCCATTTCGAAAATTCTCGACTCCAGATTATTATGGCGAGTAAGCGTTATTTAACAGATGATAAATATACACGTATGGTAAATGAACCATTCAGTGATAAAGATGAAAGTAATGATTCATTTGTTAAAGAGTTAGAAAATGATATTTCTAGCGATTCTGACACAGATGCAATGTCGGACTTTGCGTTTATCCGTGCTTTGAGAGTTTCCATACTCAGTCTTCATTTTAAATTTTGTTATTTTTTCTTGTAAATAGCCCTTGTATAGTTTTTATTAATTTGAAAATATGTTGAAGTGTTTTGTCAATAAAAATTTTGGAAAAACAAGAATTGCACAGTCGAAAATTATTTCCCAAGGTAATCAACTTTCTTATATATATATTTTCATATAAATTGAAGGAAAAACATTATTAAAGTCTAGTTTTAATGTTATAAGATAGATTATGTGATAATATAAAATGGTACCAAAAATCATGGCGGTAGGACTTTAACTTTATTTTTTACGAATTTTTTCTAAAGTTAGGCTTAGCGGAGAAAACCCCCGTCCTGTAACATCATTCCTTTCGCTTCTGCTTCGTTCTGAACGCGCGTCTTAAACAGAGGCGCCCCTCCTTTGTTTAAGACGTCTTAAACAGAGGCGTCCTCAAAAGGTTAAATTCCTTCGGAATAGTCCGGCGATTGAAGTAGTCGGTGTAGGCTTGTTGTTTTGCAGCAGCTATCAATGAGGCTTGTTCGACTGCTCTTTCAAATTTTACCTTCTGATCTTGTAAATAATCAACAACAGATTTACTCAAATTCAATGGAATAGGGATTTCACCAGTCCAGCTTGATTTCAATACACTTAAAGGTCCTCTTGCTTCTCTACCGTACAAAAGCTTGAAGGGAGAAACGCCCGTAGTGCAATTTGGCACTTCTCTGTAAGCGAAGAGTAAATAAGGGATATATTTATCCCAATTGCTGGGGTCTGATCGTATGACGTGATGAAGAGAGTTCTTCAGAACTTTCTTCTTTTATATCTTCCAATTAATCCATTGCTGGCAGCATACGCTGGCACTGAAAATCTGGGAGAACATCCTAAGCGATTAATAAATTCTTGTGTTAGTTTAGAAGTAAAATTAGTCCCTTGATCACTAGCAATAACGCTGGGAATACCAGTTCTCATAAAAATCTCCAATAGCGCATCACAAGTTGCCTTTGCTGTTAGAGAACGTAAAGGAATAGCTTCTGGCCATCTTGAATGTTAATCCATCAGCACTAAAACATATTTGTGTTAACGTGCCGAAGAAGGCTCAATCGGCTCGAAGAGGTCTCATTATGATTTTCAACTTCTTGCGACGCCAAAACAAAGCAGGCGGCAGACTTCTTGTTTTCTTTTAGCACTACATTTTCCAATAAATAAAAAACTTTCGTTGGTATTATACATTGCCCTTGGATTTTATTCGTAACAGCTGCAATAATTTCGATAGGTTTGGAGAACATTTTATTATTTTCCGTTTTTGACGCTACTTGAAAGCTCATTAATTCAGCTTCTATCTTCTCTCCAAAAGCAC
This sequence comes from Latrodectus hesperus, assembly GCA_037975125.1. Classification (NCBI taxonomy): domain Eukaryota; kingdom Metazoa; phylum Arthropoda; class Arachnida; order Araneae; family Theridiidae; genus Latrodectus; species Latrodectus hesperus. The sequence goes on from CM075858.1 coordinate 51,650,829, forward strand.
TGATTAAAATAACTCTCCCCTTTTCTGTTATTGATTTTGGAATAAAGTCATTATTTATGACTGGAAGTTGGCATCCCGAGTCTACGAGAGCTTTCACTGGAGTATTATCTACGTAAATGTCCACATATTGAAGAGGATTTATTTCAATTTCCGTTCTTTTTTCTTTTAAAAATTGGGAGCGAATTTCTGCTGTTAGAACATCGCTTTTCTTATTATTTGCTTTAAATCTTTTTGGGCATTCTCTCGCAAAATGCGAATCTCCACAAATATAACATTCTTTCACAGTTCTTTTTTCAAAATTTTCTTCTTTCCGAAAATTTTTAAATTTTTGTTGTCTAACATACGGAGGAATATGTTTTGACTCTGCCGAATATTTTTGTTCTTGTTCGTTCGAATTATATCTCTTGAAATATTCTTTGCGAGGAAATTCTTTCGGTTTTGACTCTGCCGAATATTTTTGTTCTTGTTCGTTCGAATTATATCTCTTGAAATATTCTGGACGAGGAAATTCTTTCGGTTTGACACTAATATTTGTTCTGACATTTTCATAATCATCCAATTTACTTGTTATTTCTTCTGGAGTTTTAAAATTTGACCAAACATCAATAAAATGTTCTTTAATTTCTAAGGGAACTTTGCGTTTTATTTGATCGGTTATTATTAGATCACATAGTTCTTCAAATGTTCGTATTCCAAGTCCATTGATCCATTCTAAGAAATAATTTTTCAGTTCATAAGCAAAATCTCGCCAGTTTATTTCTGGTTTCTTATGATGCTTCGTGAAGAATTGTCTAAATTTTTCTGGGGTCATTTTATACCTTTTGAGAAGTAAACTTTTTACTTTGTCGTAATTCTCGGTGACTTCTTCCTCTTCCCTTGCTATAATTTGTACAATATCATACGGCAATAATCCAATTAAATGCGTAACCCAAAGTTCTTTTTTAATTTCAATTCTCTTAGCTTGTCTTTCGAAGAGGACAAGATATAAACTTATATCATTCGTTTTGGGATCAAACTTCTGTAAAATATTATTTAAGTCTAATTTCGCCATAAAATGAAAATCATTACCAGTATTTTGTAAGTTATCTTCTCTTGTTCGTTCCTTTTCCATTAAACCTAGTTTTTGAAGCTCGAATTCCATTTCTAGTTTTCGTTTTTCCATTTCCTCATTTCTTTTTCGTTCTTCAATCAACGAATTTAAGAATTCTTTAATGAAATCTTTGTCGTAGTTTTCGCTTCCTGTTATCAATTTTTTTAGTTCGTAAAGTTTTAGATTCGCAGCATTCTCAATGCCTCATTCCACCGCAATAGTTCGTAAATCTTCTTTCTTTCCTTTTGCGAGAAAAGCCATTTCAATTTCTTGTAAAACACAGTCAAATAAATGAATTCACAGTTCCGTTTCAGATTATGTCAGAAACATCAGTTCGTAATCCAGTGCGGCTGCGCCAGTGTAGTGTCTGTTCTGTAGAAGAAAGCACAACTCGAACAAATACAAACATTTATTTAAATTTAAAAATAAAAATTGATAGTATTGTATATAAAATTATAATTAATAGAAATTTGATTATGGCCCTACACGGCCAACAGAACAAACAGCCAAGGAGAGCCAGCTAAACCTTCTCGTTCGCTGGTCAACGACAATTTCTACTTTCCTCCGCCGGAGCGGACCCCCTCCTCTCCTCTCTCCCAATGACTACAGCGCCATCATATGAAGAGAATTAGGAGTATCCTAACACTACAGATACTTTTTTCAAAGTTTAAATACATTGTATTGATATTTGTTATTTCTTCTTAGTAAAATTGAGGAAAGTTTGCTTTATATATTGGCAACGAAGATTTATTAACTGTACTACGAATAAAAAAATACTCATAAAGCTGTGGTAAGCTTTTAAAAAAATGTATGATACTTTTATGATAGTAAGAGTAAATAAAGTTTTGCATTTTAAATAATATATTTATATAAAAATGTGTTAAATCAAATATTTAATCAAAAAAACACATTTTCAACATTATTGAATATTGTATTTTTTACATCACTTAGTAGAAAATAATAAATCAAACTCTAATATTCTCATTAGAAGCACTTAAGTATTTTTGGTTAACATATTTTCTACCTATAAAATATCCAAGTTAATATTGATTTAATAATTTTAATAATTAATAATATAATAATATATATATAATATATATATATATATATATATATATATATATATATATATATATATATATATATAATATATATATATATATATATATATATATATATTATATATATATATATTATATAATATATATATTATATATATATATATATATATATATATATATATATATATATATATATATATATATATATATAATAATATATATATATATATATATATATATATATTACTATAAAATATACAAAGTTATTTTCATTTCATCAAATTTTAAGTGATCACAATTTTGAAAAATATAAGAATTCATCATAAAAACACCCCAACAAAAGATAAAAGATTCAATAACAATTTCAAAAAAATTTTTTTTATAAAATGCTATGCAATTCACTTCAAACTGTTCTTATTTTTAAGAAACTAGTTATTTATAAATACTTATACTCTTCCGTAAAAGCATAATATCGCTTTCCAAAAATATTAGAAATGTTAATTGTTCCAACAGAAGATCGTCATGGGAATATATTTTACTATTACCAATCTACTTACTTCTTTACAAGTATTTGTTTTGCACTCATCTTTCTAAATTATGCTTTAGATTCTTTTTGCGTTTTAATTACATGTAACTTGAAGCATTTTATTGAACTAATTAATATTCAGCTATTTCTTAAGAAAACAAAAAGCATTTTACCTCAGTATTTTGTTATTAATTCTTTATATATTCCAGAATTCTTAGATTACTGAACATTAATTCATATAAGTTTACTTTTATTTCATCTTTCCTTGGATAGTTTGTTTTACTGCAGGGGATTAAAATTTCATCATTGTTTTGAGATTATTATTCAGAAATTATTTCGAAATATAATCATTAAATGAATTTCAAAATACTTATCATCTGTTTTCTCTTAAATAAGTGAAGATAAATCACATTACATTCATACTTTTAATGGTTCCATTAATGCTAAATGAATAAAAGAAGAAACTTTATTTTAACTCTGCAATTTATATGAGCCCATTATTTTACATTTAATTCCTATAAGTGCTTTTTGTGACTTTGTAGTTTGTTAAGTACATTGAAAATGTATTAACTGGGATAATTTAAAGGTAAACATATACTACTATAAATAAATGCTATTTTTATTAATTTTTAGAAATTGTTTTCATAAAGATAATTCAAAATTATTCTGATTTAATTTTATCATGACTTTAATTAAAACATTTTAAATTCTTTTTGTCAATTAATGTAGTTAAAGTGATTAAAATGTTCTACGAAGAACAAAATTCAAACTATAATACCACAATCATACTATAACAAATATAGTATTTTACCAGGTTTAGAACTGAATATTTCTGGTTTGAACTGAACTATAACCATTATTAATAAAACTTGAAAATAAAGAACAATAGAGAAATTTAAATTTTTCTACTTTGAACAAATGCATCAAATCAAAACAAAAAATATTTAAAAATTTTTGTAGGAATAAAAAATAGACAAAACAATCATGTGATTCATCAAATTGAAACTTTTATTTTACTATTTTTTTGAAAATAATAAGTTATTTATTTTATTGTCAATTCCCATACCTAAAAATATTATATTTGAAAGAAACAAGCACCTGTTCGTTTAATCAAATTGAAAAATAGTGTTTCTTCTGTATGTTTATTTAATATTATTTTAGAAATATCTGGTTCTTCCGATAATTATATTGTATACTATTAATATGAAAATAATCCTAAATTATATGTAAAATTATATACAAAATTAATGAAAATTACGAAACATTACACGGAAAAATTACATTACTTATACATATATAAATAGATCACAGTATAATATGTTGTCCTTTATTTAAAATGTATTTTCTTAAATGCATGGAAAATTGAAGTAATTGTGAATCAATAAAGTAATTACCAATTATGTTTAATCCCATTTTAAAGTTAACTGGATTTATTAGGAAATACAGGATTAATTCCATGCTTTGTATAGGAAATTGCAAACAAATTAGACTAAAAAAATGCTAGAATAATTAACTATGCTTGGAAATTTCATTGATCTTATTACAAAGATAAATTTTTATTACGAGTTTAAAATAATAAATGAACAAACTTCTTTTTAATTCAGTAATATACATTTTATTTACTTTTTGTTTATCGTGGTTTCCTTTTCATAATTTTTAAACTAAAGTGTAATTTGATTAACATTTTAGGAATTAAAGAGTTAACTAAATGTTTTTTTAATGTTAGTGCGTTTTTTAAGTTATTATTGTGGTTTTGTTGCAACGAATCATTTAATAATTTCTTCAAATTAAGAGGTATTAAATGAGACTAATTAAATGTTTTAAAGATTTACTTTACAGTAGGAACCATATTTATTTCACATAAATATTTTACATTATATTAATTAAACACATTTATCTAAAGAAATAAAAATATATAATTTGGACTTTGGTATATACTTTTAATCCTTGCAAAAAGAAAAACATGTTTTGTTTCAAATCAAATTCACTCATTTGAAAAGTAAGATTTAAGGAGTAATTTAGTACTTGTATCTAATAGATTATGTGCGAATTTTATTTCATTTACATTCAATATCCTATAAAGAGAGAGATTATTAATCAGAAATTAGAGAATCAGAGAGAGAATTTTCAACAATATTATCATAATTTTTCATTAGGTATAAACTGTATTTTTTATCGTTTTGTATATATATATATATAAAACGATAATAAAATACATTTTATACATAGTGAAAAATTTAAGTGTAGTGTTTACCCTCTCCCAGGCTTAAAATTGTAAATGAATTTACTTGTTAACTGAGGGTTAAATGCGGGGAACAAGTTGCTTGGTATAGAATGGCCAATGTCTTCATCCTAAGGTGCAATTTAGTTTTTCTAATTACAACTTAGGGAATATGCTTAAATTAAACGTTAAATCTCTTACTAGAAGTTCTCTTATGCAAAGTTAAACGCTTAAAACACCGGTTGCTTTTGAATGTATCTAACAATTATTTTCCCATTCTAGATGCAGGAAATAGTATTTTCCAAAATTTAAAAATGTTTATATTATAATTTTTATATTTTATAATTTATCTTTAGTTCTTTACATTCGAAGTATATTACTCTTGCGGTAATAAGCCGAGCTCGCAGCCAAATGGTTAGCGCTTTTGCCTTCGGTTCAACAGTTCGTGGGTTCGAATCCCACATTGGGCGTGGATGTTTGTATTGGTTCGGAATCCACTTTAAAAACCATAGGTCCTGGTCTAATTAGCTCTCGAGTGCAAAAAATGACAGTTGAGTGACAAGCAAACCAAACCAAACTTGTGGTAATAAACTGATTTTTGTCCGAGCATATTTGAATTTTATGTAATAAATTTACTTAAATATTTGGACATTTTTTCATATAATGTTTGCGGAGCAGCAATTATAGTGTCCTAAAATCACGTTAAATGAAGTATTTGATTTAGTTTTTTTATTACTATCTTCATAAAAATATTTTTGTTTTCAATGACTAAATATTTATTGTTTGATACGTTGTACTGCATTACATAAGAATTATGTAATATCTTGCCAGAATGCACACCACACACACACACAACTATATATATATCTATATGTATGTATATCAAACAATATCAAAAAAACATACATTTTAATACTTAAAGGAGGACTGGTAGGACATAACGTTTCTAATAATTACAACATTTTTTCCTTTCTAACTAGTTTCTAAATAGAATATTTTCTATGGGAATTATTTCCAAGAGACAATCCAAAAATATTCATTTATTACGAGGAGAAATAATATCAAATAGATATCAAAACAAATTATCTTCAGCCCCGCAGCTATTGATGGACCCTCGAATTTTCTATATATAGTTTCATGTAATATGCAAAGTTCACTGAATCCATCAAGTTTCCGCATCATTTAATATTTTCCTAGTAAAATAGATTGAACATGAATGTCAGAAGGAGCTTATTCCGTTCAATTTCGAAAGACCAATGTCCAATTTAATCGGGGATCTGTTTTGAAACAATGTCCATTCTATTTGGCCAGATAAAATACAGTCATTGGAACAATGTGCATTTTTAAGGGGGAGTATCAAATCACTCAGCTAGGGGAGACTTTTTTATAGATAGAACTTTCTATTTGTCACAAAGTAGCAATAGATACATTATAAATTTAAAGAATATTGAAGTTCTTTCAATATTGAAATATAGAACTGAATTTGTAGAATAGATTTCCTCTATTCCTTTGAAACTGAATTATTAGACATTGTTTTCTCCAAAACTTAAAAATTCTATTTATAATATTTTAAGATGTTATAAATTTTGTAAATTCACTACTTTCAAAAGAATTCTATACGAGAATTATCTAATGGAATCCTGCGTAAATAATGACAGTTTTACTGGTTTATTTACCTCTATTTCTATCAAATGGAATTATATAAAGAAATATTATTGGAAATATTATCAAGCATTAACAAATTTTTTAAGTGAATAAATTACGAATATTATATTCTGCGTATTATTCCATTTGTTTAAAAGTAGATTACAATTTTATCTTTATTTCTTCTTATTTCTCTAGTAAAAAGCAAGATCTTTCTGACATAATTTCATTTGGTTTAACTATTTTATTTCTAAATTGTAATCCTAAAGTTAAAAAGTTTTCAGATTTTCTTAAATTAAATTACTAATTTTGATATCCAAAAAGTTTCAAAACAAACTTTCTTATGGTAACTTTAGTGTTTTAATACAACAATAATTTTACCTTTGTAGGAGGAAAAATAATGAATTTGTTGACTCTTATATCCTACAAAATTTTAACCTTATTTAACTTTTCGAAAATCACATAAAAATACACAAAAATTATTTTAAATTTTTTCCTGATATACAGAAAACAAAATTCAATAGTTGTATTTTAATCTTTATACGTTAAAGATTTAGATCTTTCTTTATTACTAATATTTAATACTAATAATTATTTAAACCTGCAAATTAACAATTTATAAGGAAAAATTTCGTTAGTTATAAGGATTTAGGTAACTTCAGTGCCCAAAATTTCTTTTCTAGAGGAGTTAGGAATTTTTCAGAAATATATATTTTCACTTAGATGATTTTGTTCAAGTTCTTGGAAACTTTTCAAGGTAAACAGTTCAATAATCAAAACATTACTTTCTTATCAATTTGTATTCTTTCACCTTACATAATATGAAATGGATTGAAAAGAAATTTTTACAATCTGTTCACACTTCCGAAAAATGGTTCAGAAATCATTAAATATATTGTTTATATTTCTCTCGATGTTCCCGTTAATGAGCTAAAAGATAGAAAAGAAACAACACAAGACATTTCTGTAAGAAAAAGATAATTTTAGAAATATTATTTAGTAAAATTATAATGAGTTTATAGATCCTAAGAATGTAAATTCAACAGTTTTGTTTTAATTAAAATTATTTAATTATAATGATACCTTAGATCGTTCATTAATATAATTTAGCAAAAATATCGTTCTATAAATAAAATCCATTGACCAATTAACAATGAAGATATTCTTTATTTCTCTAAACAAATTATACGGATTTTATATGAATTTACACTGCATAAAGAATATAATAAAGCAACAAAAAGTAGATTATATTATTATTACTGCTTATTATATAAGGAAAGGTGGAAAAAATAAAGCAAACTATTTATACACAATTATTTTGTTTTATACGACACCTAAAGTTTTGATGTACTTTTAAAACTTTTCACTGCAAGAAGTCTAAAAAAACATCTTTAACAGAAGTCTAAATTTCATTTTCTACAGACATACATACATAATTAGGCAATGGAAGAGATTTTACTGACTCTAGCCAACTATGCCTTAAATCATATGAATGAATTCGAGCTAATGCGAGTAATGTAAGCTATCTTAATGCAATTAAAAATCGTATAAATAAAATGGGATAGAAATAATAAGATTTTCTATCAAAAATAATTGTCACTTACAATTTTTGTAAATACACATGTTTAACGTAACAAGAATATGGCATTTCACGTTGGCATCACTTATTCCAATGATTTTGATGAAAAAAAATTAGGGATGTAAAAACGTTTAAAATTTTCGTAACTCTATCTCAACACAGATGACAAATATTGCAGCTACTAAACAAATAATATCAACATTTACAGGCACGATTCACAAAGACTGTTCCTATGCAAAATCTTCACTCAGGTCTTCAATATGCATATTATTGCTTCCAAAATAAGAATTGATTATATCTTTTTTTTCCTTTTAGAGAAAGAAATTGGCAAGAAAAATAAAATAAACTATTTCTTATTTCAGAAATTATGTAAAGCCCGACATCGTTCATCAAATAAACGTACTTAATATTTCTAAAGCAAATATTTCATTGACACAATTTGGGTCAGAGAAAGAATCATGCTTATCTTAGTCCAATTGAACATGATGTTATATTGTGGAGAAGATAACTGTTATTTTCCATTTCTATATGTATATCTACCAGGATGTGTATTAGAGTATTTTCTGAGTTTTCTTCCTCAACTTATCAATATGATACATAATCGATGAAACATGTTTGCTTGAAATTGAAACACACAAAGAGCAAGGAAAATATTACAATATACTTTTAGGGATAAACTTTTCACTGGGCTGTAAGAAAACCGATTACATCTTAGATTTGGATGATATGCATTTTGATAGGCGGATTTTACTTTCTTTTAACGTAAAAATTTGAACACTCATCTATGTTAAAATGATGCATGAAATGTTTTAATCTGGATTCATGATCTTATATTTTACTGAAATATCAAATATTTATCAAAATTTTATTTTCAATAAAAAGTTACTTATTTTGAAACACTGCAAAGAAAAATAAATTATTGTTTTAAAATTTACTAAGCTAACAGTAATTTCAACTTATAATAGAACTGATTTTTAAAAATTAACATAATTTTTTTAATGTTGATAATTAATCCAAGATTGTAGAATGTGCTATGTGCTATAAATCTAAAGTAAAAGCTATGTGAATTGTAATGTGGTAATGAGTCTGTCTTTTTAAAATCAAAACATTTTAACCAAAATAATATCAAAATTATAATTTCAGGAATATTTAAAAGTTTATTGTGTAACTAGACATGGAAAAAATTTATAATCGATTTAAGTAAAACAATTTTTATTTCTATTTTAGGAAAAAATGATATAAAAAATACTTAAAATTCATCTAAAGTATCTCATTATATTTTTTGCATTTGCTAAACATAAAATTTTTGAAGTCATTGCATTTAGTTTGAAGTTTTAAAAGAATAAAACAAATATTAAAAATGAAATGTGCTTAATTGCTAATACTACTTCCACATCTATAATTTCCAATATTGTGAAAATAAATTACTTTCCTATAGCATTCATATATAATGAAATAAAAAAATACAAATATGAAAAAAATACAAAAAATCACATTTATTAATTTTAGGATTTTTGAAATAAGAAATTAAATTTTCATTGAAATATTTTTAAATGGATATATTAAAATTTGAAATCTGTCAAATCGTGAAGAATTCAAGCTGCTCCTAGTAAGCTTTTATAAATGAAAATACATTGTTTATTTTACACAGACCTCATCTTTGAAAGGAAAAAAATGAATTAAAATTGTCTAAAATAAACGACACACATCTGTATTTGACTATAATTTCAGTGATCTTCAAATAATTAATAATATCCACAATGACTTGATGATAGATTTTCCGAGAGTCCTATAAAATTTGCGAAACGAAATGAAAAAAGATGATTTTATGGAAGTATCCAAGGTTTTCGAAGTTGTGAAGGGGAATAGTATAATATTATTTTAAAAACAATTTTTGTCGGTATAAAATAAAGAAAGAAATCCTCAAGGAACCAAGGTTTGTTTTTAATCTACACTTTCCTATCAACCTATTTTCAGGTTAATAGGTTAGATAATTATTATGGTGGATATTTAAAATATGATTTTACTCGCTATTGGACTTACTTGCTATCGGAACACCAATTGCTAAAATAACTATATGCAATGAATATTACAAATTATAAATATTGGAAAATTATAAATAATATGTATACAAATCTGTAAAAAGCCAAAAAAGTTGTAGTTTTGTAAATTTCTGTAAGAAAATTGCTTAAAATTTAGTTCTAAATCATTGAGCAATAATACGAGATAGACGCTTAAGGTAGCTTGGGGCTTTCGCTACACTTTTTTGTTGTTATTTGATAGAAAACATGTAGGTAGTTCATGTAAATGTGACAATGCGAAAGTGATAGTTTTAACCACATCATTACAAGCACACGTATATATATATATATTTATATATATATTATATATCTATATATCTATATATATATGTATATATATATATATATATCTATATATATATATATATATATATATATATATATATATATATATATATATATATATATATATATATATATATATATATATATATATATATATATATATATATATATACATATATATATATATATATTATGAATCTTACTGATTAATGAAAAATTAAAACAGATAAATCGCAAGAATATTCTGGAATAATTCATTTGCTAACAATTGCACATGCAAATATTACACACTTAATACATGTAAAATATTTAATTCTTATTTTATTTTTATAACAAATGCCTTTTAAAAAATTTATTTTCTTCATCAAATAATGAAGGAAGCATTTCATTAACCAATTATACAAATTCCTTACACTCTGAGATAAAAATAAAGCAATGATAAAAATTGTTAAAAGAATTTACAAGAAATGTGCCATTTCTTACATAGTACATATCAGAATTAGAAAGAGAAAATGCTTTATTAATGTCATAATTAATTTTTTTCTAATTTATAATGAGCAATAATAATCTATTATTACTGTAAAAGTATTAAATACCTAATGCAAGCAAAAAGACATGTTCAATTATTTTGATTTGAATAAAATAATATACATTGGTTTCTAAAGCAATTTAAGGAAAACTTTAAATTACCCATTCTTTAAAAATAGTTTGCACATTCCAAAACGTTAAATTCCAGTGCAAATTTAATACAGTGTTCTGCATAGTCATTGCAAAGAATATTTTTCAGTTTCTAGCTACTTTAGAACGTTAAATTCTGTAGAAAATTCCTTTCTGTTAGATTCTACTTTTTACTTTGAAATTTCCACATTATTAAATTCTTTCTAGAATTCAAAGTGGCATTGTGATACATAATTAAATTAAAAATCTCAAAAGTGTGTTGCTATAGAGAATTTTGTCATTAATGCAGTTCTTAATAAGTTGATCAGTTCCAATTAAACTGCTTTTTGTTGTTGCTCTAGATACCCTTGAAAGATTTGAAAGATATGCTTGCATTACTGTTTTCAATTCACATTATACCAAAATGAATCTAGAAACAAGCTTTAAAGTAAAATTTACTTATTTTTACTGAAATGTTATGAAAGCATTATTTAGATAAGTATAGAAAATTAAACCACATGTATTACAGATTCCTTCTGTTGAAAAGATACTTTAGTTTTCAATTTCCCATAATTATCAGACTAATTTCCTGATACAAAAATATTTGACGTAATATATAATAAATATATTTAACATAGATATCATCACGTAATATTTTAATTCTTTATTCATCGTATTCTTTTGATTTATATTTCCAATGGAATTACGTGCTAAAATAAATGTAAATAAGGGAATGAAAAAATCCTCATGTAATTTTTCTGCACTTATTTATTTTTATCATGGTATAATGATTATTAATTATGTACATTTATGCATTTTTTATAGTTGAAGACATTTTTATTCCTATTTTTCATTCTCCAGATTTGGATTCTTTAAAGTATCCTCACTATTCCCTTAATGGTATGATTTTGAATAAGACACAATTAAGTTTATTTCATATTTATATCAAATATATATACACCATTAAAATTTAACTCATATTTCATTAATTCATTTTCTTTATAAATTATCAAAATAAGTTAGAATAACATTTTAGGTATTTTTTCGGCCTAAAACATTGTTATTGCGAAAATAACAATATTGCGTTTTTTAGGATTTTAAATAAAACTTGCTTATTTATTATGCTTAAAAAGACTTTCTATTAACATGTAATTATTTTTCATTAATTTTTATGTATAAAAACTTTCTTTAGTAAAATTAAAATTTTAAATTGATTTATACAGTACAAATTGTATTTAAAATGGTTTTAAACTGAAAAAATACACAGTTGTGAAAGGAAATTTTCCTAATTAATAAACTGAATTTAAATAATTTACTACTTGATGATACGAATTAAGCGATGTATTTATAAATTTCCTTTTATTTGTTCTTTTAGTACTCTTAGTAAGAAATGCAGAATATATTTTTCTTTATAATTAGCAAATATTTTTGTATAAAATTAAAATTCATTGATTTTATAAGTGTGTGTGTGTTTAATACTAAATATGAATAAATAAATTTATTTTTTAATTAAAAAGATATAAAATATATTTTTGCTTTTATATTTACAGAGCTTATGAGATCTAATTTACTTTTTTGATTTTACAACTTTTTTCCTCTATTAAATTGAAAATAACTTCAGAGTTATTGCATTAATTCATTTGTACATTTTTCAGAATGAAAGCTTAATCAAATACTTTAAAATTATTTGTAAGTTAAAAATATTTTATGTCTACAAATTGACTCATTTTTCAATTTATAAAAAATTACAATCAAGTTTAAAAATTAATTTTAAAAAGTCCTTCACATTAAAGATAATTGTTAAAAATACAATCCAGAAAATTAAACATTGTACATAAATTGAAAACGAAATATTATTTATTTATTGTTTGGAAAAATAAGGTAAAATACCAATGTAAGAACTAGTTTCCTTAATTACTTATTAAATGAATAATAAATATACATTTATATGCCTTTCATTTATTTTTAATCCTTGTAATGTAATTATTTTTATTTAATGTACAGATGTTGTTAATAGAAGCAATAAAAATATTTTCTTTAAGATTAAATAATTAATATTTTTGTGCATAATTACTATTATTTGCACTTAATTAGTCTCAAATTTGTTTCTTATAGAAATAATATTTCAAAATGATATTTGAAAGTTTCTGCTAATTGTTATGGTAAATCTTATTTTAATAACTCTAAGTTTTATTAAATAATAATTATAAATGTTACAAAAAAGGTTTTATTAAAAATAATTTTTATTCATATAAGTTTAAAATATTTTTACTTTTTTTCATTTTAATAAAATAAAAACAATATAATTATTAAAAGTTTTTTACTAAATACCTGATAGTTAATGGATATTAAAGTTCTACTTAAATAAAAAGGAAGTATTAGTAAGTGTATGTTAGTTTGAATGAATTATAAAAAGCAGATTTTATGCAGTACATTGTAGTAATTTTCTCATTTTTGAATATTTAAATTTAGCAACGAATTAAAAAAATGTATGCACTAAGCTATTAATTTATTTTAGTACTTTTAAATTTAGCGTATATATGGTTCAATAAGGTAGATATTTTTCACATTTAACATTATAAACTATTTAACAACTTCTAAAAACCATTAACAATTTTGTTTTTTAGTTCATTGGTACTTTGTAGTTATATGTTTTGACAATATATCTCTTTAAATATTTATTGGAAGATTAACTTTATATTTAATATTTTATAATTAAAAATCAAGAAAGTAATACCTTCTTATCTTTCAGTATTTTATGTTGATTTTATTATTATTCTATTATTGTACATCAATGAGAGATTGAAATGTCGTCCAGTAAGTATAGGGTTGCAAAGAAATGTGATGTTCATGTAATATATGTTATTGTAAAGAAATTTCTTCTACAGAATTTTTTGTTGTAATTTATTAATATAGCTTATTAATTTAAAATCTGCAATGTGGCATAACCATTGATTATAAAATCATTCATGTTAGTTTAATACTTAGTTTGCTAGAAAGTTCAGTGGTTTCAATATATTTTTGATTATTAAATAAAGTCTGTAATCCATGAGAGATATGTTATAAGCTAGTTTGTAGGCAAATGATCAAGGAAAATATGGATTTGTGAAATTTCACATCTATAACTAACCAAAGTTTAAGCTTAGGTCAGGTTTATTGTAATGATTGTTCAATAATCACTTGATAGTAATTTCTAAAATGAAAAATTTCCTGCTAGTTAATAAACAATATTATTAAACACTATTAATTTCCTTGAGAAAAAAATTTACAATAAAAGAGACTTGAAAATATAAAAATTTTAAACCCCACAATTTAGAAGCAATTTAAAAAGATTTACGTTTTTATATGACAGTGTTTTAAATGACACATTCAAATATACGTCAGTTATTTCTATAAGCTATTTTAATAAACACCATTATGGATTTTCAACTTAACATTTTAAGAAAGTAAAGCTGCTTTGAAAGGTATTTAAAAACAAAAACTTCATGCGTGTATCAAGTTTCAAAGCAGAAATTCGTTTCTATTATATTTTTGCCAGTTTATTATAGAAGAAATTCCTTACAATTGTATTTGCTCAATTGTACGAATAAAATGTAATTGAATATAAGTAACACTTTTAACATGAGTAATATATGTTTGTATCTATGACAGACATGAAATAACAGGTTAGGAAAACAAGAACAATAGAAGGGTAGCCATTACGTCCATTCTGTGAACAATTAAGAAGTGTGTTGAAAATGAAAGACTCATCATTGCAAAGGAAATTATAAAAATATTTGAATTTCCCTGTGAATTGAATTAATTGTAATGACAGAATTTAATTATATCACTCCACCGAACGTTTCACAAATTAGAGATTTTATACACTATTTGTTAAATGAATCAAACAAGCTTCATAAAAGAAACTGTGAATATTTTTATTTTGTATATTTTAAGCTGTAATATTTATAATATAATTTTTGTTGAAAAGATATTTCACATGCAAGCTAAGCAAAAGTATTGTAGCTTATTTATGTGCAACATGCACATTATTACTCCAAATAAAATTCAGTTTATTTGAAAAAAATATTAAGTCCAAATAAATAAATTAGTTAAACATTATGCTTAAATTTATTTTTCTAATTTATATGATTGTTTTTAATCCTTTTTCATTTTTAATATTTATTATTTGAATAATGTTTATATGAAAACAATATATTTTTATTCTTATTTAAATTTCATTAAAAGCTGCTAAAAAATTAAGATATCATGATATCTTAATTTCTTAATTAATTTAATATCTTAATTAAAACGAAATACATGCATGTATTTCGTTTTCCGCTACCAACATATAGCAGAGTTTATAAATTTATTTATTTATTTATTTTAATGAAATGGAAAAAGCGAGAGATTAACTGCATCTAATTTTATGTATGGAAAGTTACCTAAAATGTTTATATGCTGATTCTTAATTAGTCTCAGAAATTCAGTATCAGTTAAAGTATAATAAATGAAACTTACATTTAGCTTGATGATAAAATGTAGATAAGATTTCTTCCCACATGTGATTAATAAGTAACACATTTATGTAACATTTTTAACAACATAATTATATAAAAATATTTTGAAACTGTTAGGTAAATATTTGCTTATTAAATAATTCCTGTCATTAATTCCCATTATTATGTTTTCTGTTGAAGAATCTTCTAACAAGACTTCATTTCAAATGTACTGCCTTTAAGTAATAGCAAAATACAGCGATCAACTAGCCAACAATATCAAATAAAATATATTAATCTCAATTTCAAGTCTTTTTGTTTTTTTCTTCTGTACCTGTGAAGGAACATTTTGATTTTATAACATATATTACGCTTTCTTAACAATTATATTTTAAAACCTATTAACTATGAGTGTGTTTTTGAAGATTACCACTTGTACATCTTCATTTTATAAAAATAGATTTTAGTTATATATTTTTTCCAATGTAACTAGTTTATAATTTACACCTTTATGTTGAGTACACAATATGTTATTTATTATTTTACAAATTAAACTATTCCTTGTTTGATGACACATCTGTCATTCATTTGGAAGCTAAGTCATTACTACAGAGTTGAATTTAAGCAAATAGAAATATATATTAAACTGAACTCAACACAATTATTTAATATATATAATAAATTTTCTTGTAAATTTTACGAGGAAGATTTAACATATATATAGAGTAAAATCTTATTCGTAAAATTAACAAGAAAATTTAATTACAGTTATTATTTTTAAAATTAACACATTTAAACATTACTTCTTTAAAGATTAATTATTTAAATACCAATTTAGATATTTCAGAAGTTCTAAGTACTTTCCACAAAATGATGAATGAATTTATTACTTTTCCAATTAATGTTCATCACTATTAATAATTTATCCTTTTAAGAGATTTGTTGATTTGCATGAGTGAAATCAGATAAGGAATACTTTTGATATCGATTTGAAAATATCGTATCGTAAACAGGCTCCCCTCTGCGTGAATATAAATTAATCTATTTATAACACTCCATATTGATAAAATAATCTATTCCAATAATTTATCGGAATTTTACTCTGTAATTTTGGGATATATGGTTTTGGATAAGTTTTTAAGGTAGTTCGTCTGTAAACTACCTTAAAATTTTATTTATCTTTAAAAATACTGTTAATTTTATTCAGGCTGTGTTATAAGGCAATAGGAAGTGCTAAACATTTACCGACTTGAATTTAAAAACTATTCTGATAAATTTCTAAATAGGTAATTTCAAATTATAAATTTATTGCAATTAAATTAATTCCCATTTTATTAGATACGAAATAATTTATTCGTTGTAAAAATATACTTGTAGTCAATTAAAAATGTATAAAACATTAATTTTATGATTTTTTAAAAATTTTTTAAAGGTTAATATTTTTTTTAAATAATGCGCTTAAAACATTTCAAAAATCTTATATTAAAATTACATTTGTTGAAATATTTATTATTGAATGTAATTAATATTAATATTTTCTTTAAATTAATCACACGCAGCCTTTATTTTGGAACCATCATATCAAGCAATAAATATTATTTCAACAATTATTTCTATCTTTAAAATATTTATATTAATATGTTATTAATAAAATTATTGTAATTGACAAGCATTTTAATGCATTAAGTTTCATGTTAATTTAGATGTAATATTTTATTTCTTTTAAAACATAACTATATAATCAAAAAAAATAAAGTTGTATCTTCATATAATTTCTAAAATTTAAATGTATTTTAGTGAAATTTTATTGCCATGTCAATTAAATAACATTTACGGAAATATAAACAATAACGTTTTTTTACTTGGTGTTACATATAATGTGACATATATTTTTTAATAGAAATAAATAATGATTTGCAAGTTTTCTGATTTTATTTCAAACTAAGAGTATTAAAATCTTGTTTTCTTATATTATTGAAAAAAATAAATTATTAACATAAAAAGCTGTCGTAAAAATAATGAAGACAACATAAAATTTATGTTTCCAAGGTAACTTATAGTATATTTAATGGATAGATTTTTCATGTTAATAAAAAGGATATAAAAATTTCTTATATTTTCAAATCAATTAGTACTAGTAAATAATAAGTTTAAAAACTATTAATTAAAATTTATGAAACATTTTTTTAACTATACGACCACAAGAATTGTGTAAAACTAACACAGATCCATTTTTTTGTTTTTAATAAAATATTTACTAATTGTTTCTCTTTCAGTAGACAGTAGATTACATAAATATTAAGCCGAATAGATTATTTTCAATAATATATATATATATATATACATATATATATATATATATATATATATATATATATATATATATATATATATATATATATATATATATATATATATATATATATATATATATATATATATATATATATATATATATACATACACTCACTTCCAAAAGTTAAGCACGGAGAGAAAAATGCTAATTTCTGGAAGTCAATGAGAATTAAGAAGTGCAAATAGCTGCAGACGTAGATGGAAGTATGAAATATATTCGATAACAGCCAATCGCGCTTTCGTGTCAAAAAATATGCAAAACTGGCAATCTGGTAAGATACCAGCTTAATGAAGGGTTACAGAATTTGATTTTAATAGCTCATAGAAGGTGTTTGAAACTTTCGTATCATTTGTTTTCACGACATACGTGTTTCTATGATTTCCAGAAAAGGAATGGAAAATTCTGAACACTGGCATGCTGTGGGGCACATTGAAACAGGACAGTCGATCTCAGATGTTGCACTTTTCTTCAAGGTTCATCATTCAGTAATTTCACGTTCATGGAAACAATTCCTAACCCCACAGACAGTTGTCCAAAGGCCCGTAGCCGGTCGCCCTAGGACTACAAACCCCGTGGAAGATCGATATATTGCAATTTTAGCCAAGTGGAATCGCAGAGCGACCTCCACATTTGTGTTATCTATGGCTACAGCGTCCATTGGTAAGGTGATATCTGCAGCTACTGTACCCTGAAGATTACATATGAGTGGACTGTACGCCCGGATACCTCAAATTTATGTTTGTCTATCCGTCCAATCAAGAGGGGCGCGATTAAATTGGTGCCAGGAACATGTCAATTGCGCTGTGTCTGACTGGAGCAATGTCATGTTTACTGATGAGTCAAGATTTGCTTTCAGAGCCAGATGACAAGCGTATAAGGATATGGCGTGAACAAGGAACACGCAATCAGTACCAAAACATCCCCGAATGTCGTGCTTTCCAAAGCGGGAGCATAATGGTGTAAGCAGGGATTTCATTAAGATACCTCACCGACCAGCGGATCTTAAAACGGGGCTCTGTGACGGCTGTTCGGTATCGAGATGAGATCCTAGAACCCATTGTGATTGTACGCTGCAGCAGCTGGCCCTACTTTTGTATTAATGGACGATAACGCACATCCCTATAGAGCTAATATCGTCAATGACTACCTAGAAAGTGAAGGGAATGTGGGGCGTGGCCAGCATATTAGCCCAACCTTAATCCCATTGATAATCTTTGGGATGCTCTTGGCCGTGCTGTATCTTCACGTTTCCCACATCCAGCCTCTCTTACTGAGCTAGAAATTGCTCTATAAGAACAATGGTTATTTCTTAATTCTGCGGTGATTGATCATCTAATTTAAAGCATGGTCACAAGGCGTAAACTTTGTATACAGAGGAGGGAGATCACATACCATATTAATGTTCTTTTTTTCATTTTATGCTGTTTATTTTCACTTTATACATAATTCAGTTTAAATCTCTCGTATGCCATTATCTAATATAACTTACAAAAATTTAATATTGTTTTCATTTCTGAATATAATTATGAATTTTATTTATTGCTTTAGAATGTATGCCATTTTTTGCCAAATTTAGTGTCAATCAAAGCAGTAATTGTTGATTTTTTTTACATTTTACATCTTCATGCTTAATTTTTGGAAGTGAGTGTATGTATATACATATAATCATTCTTTAAATTGGAATTAGAATTTCTGCAATATTGTAACAGTATCAATATCTAACATTTTTCCAGCAATTATTTTCCTAAAATTTTTAAAACCAAAAACTAATAGCAATACTCGGTAAGTTATATTTATAATAGTTATATTTATAATCCTTTAAATTATCAATTTAAAGGATTATAAATATAACTATTTTTTAAAACTTTAAACCAACATTTTAAAAACAACTTTCGCATTCAAATATAATAGGAACTCAGTGAATTTAGCCATTTTTTAAAATCACTAATTATAAGCTATTATAAAAATACTATTTGTTTTATTGTCAAGTTACTAACATTAAAACTAGCTGAGAGCAGAGCAAATTTTCTAAAAATATAAAATAAAAGAAATTTTCTCCCATTAATGTAATTAGCTAATAGTATTTAAAAAAACTGAAAATTTATAATTTGCTTAATAAATGTATATGCTAATTTTACGAATGAATACGAGAAAATTTAAAATACTTCTTATACATAATTTAATACTTGAGAAAGATAAATTAATGAATTATTTATTAAAGCTAGAAAGCTTAGTTTGATATATTTCTTGGGTTTTTCAAATATGAATTAAATTCATTCGCATATTCAGATTTAAAAAAAAATGCGAAGGAAACTAAAGAGAAATTAAAATTAATTTCTGATTTTTAAATTAAAAATTAATCATTTAATAATTTGTTTTAATTTTATCACATTAAATTTTAAAACTTTCAAACACAGAAAAATGAAATAAAATTTAAAATTATCGTTGTTTAGATAACCATTGTTATTTAGAAGTCAAATAATTTCAGAATATCAAATTTTATTTATTGTTCTGAACATTAAAATTTGGCAGATTACATAATTTCACTTTATAAATACTATTTTTAAACTTAACTCCATTAATTTTGATTTTAATATCTAAATAATAATCAACCTATACGAAATTTATATTATTTATACTATCTTTTTTACAAAATAATCCTGAGTAAATCATCAATGATGTACTTAACTTAAACTAAACTAAATTTGCCTAAAACATACATTTTTTAAAAAACTTTATGTATAAAATATACAATTTATTAGTATTTTAGGACGTAAAAAATATATTTAAAATTAATTTTGTAAAAATGATATTAATTTTATTTGTTTACGTAATTTACATATCATTGTAAATTTGTATGAATGGTGAATAGGTATGAATCAGAAAGATGGGCATGACATTTTTTTCATGAAAGTAATTTCTTTTAAATTACAGAAAATTTTAAAACTGCCGCGTACTAGTTTGGCGTCGACATGGAGACAGGTGTAATCTTGCTGCAACTAGATCAACAGAGCGATACGCGATATCATGATTGAAGTTGTCATTGCACACGATTTCAAGTAATTTCGAGTTCTTGTTCACGGCACTGTGTCAACCGAACGCTACGTGGATGATGCACTGCAGCTGTGACACTCCCCTACCTTCAGGAGGTTACCAATGCACTTTATCAGAAAATAACACCCGACTGCACATTGCAAGATGTACAACTGTTTCTCTGGCCCCCTTGTTCACTAGATCTCTCATCTATCGAACATGTTTGGGATATGATTAGCTTCCATTTCCAGACCCTGCCACTGGTTTCTTCAGAAGACGCCTCGGGAAAATAGATGATAGAGAATGGAGAACCTTTCCTCAGGATGCTATTCGTACTCTCCTTGACTGTATGTCTAGTAGTGTTGCTTCGTGTATTTTCTTTCACGGTTTTGCTATATCCTATCTTCACTCTGCATTATGCGTACCATTTCTAAATATATTTTTCTTATTGTTCGTTGCTGTCTCTAACTGCTTACCGAGTTTCGTCCCTTTCTGGCAATTAATTCTTGATGATGCATTTTTCAATGCGGGGCAGTGTATTATAGATCTTCCTTTTCTGAAGGCGTTATTTTTCTATTGTAAATTGGTTATTTTGGAATTGACCCATTATTTCTTTTCATTGTTTATATTTTGCGATCATTTCTAAATTGAGAAAATAAATACTTTAAATTTTATGTTATTTGCTGAACATAGTTGGTCCCGTCAAAATGTTCAAAGTATGATTTCTATATATGTAAAAGTACATTTCATCATTATATAATATCGTTACACAAATAAAGGAAAATTCAAAAATTGCAAAATCATGATATTTGTTTTAATTACAAATTTAATTTTGATCAATTTAAAAAATTATTTTTAATTTTCGTTTCTATTTTTATTTTAAGTAAAAAAGGGAATATAAAATTAATATTTTCTTAATCAACAATAAATATTTTTTAATTTAGAGTAATTTAGTTTATTTAATTTGGTTGGATTGGGAATAAGTCTTGGAGAATTAGTTTCGCGAAGTACGTAGTGGGGCCTGTTTGCCTGCCTTTGTTGAAGAGGTTGTCAGGAGGGGCAGTGATTTTAAAAGAAGCCGTATATATTTTGCCATAAGCATTTGTGGCCGCTGAGCAGATGTTACGCCAAGAAACAGGGCCGTGGTAGCCTAGTGGTTAGGGTGGGGTTCGATTCCCAATGCCGCCAGAGACTTACCGAGTACATGCGATATACGTGCTCGTTAAATCTGGGGAATCGAAAGTCCTGTGGTCAATTGTTGAGCAGTTACCATGGGAGTAAAAGTCTGGAGAAAATTTCTTCCCCCTTCAGATCAATGTCAAAATTAAGGGTGTGGATTTTTTTGTGGTGCCATCTATCGGAGAATTTAAAAAAGAGCAAAGACGTACTTTCACCTTCGTGGTGCTATGATTGAAATGAAAGACGTTCCCTATTGACTTAAATTCGCATTGCCAAGGTATAGCGAACTTGACTTGTTCAAGTGTCGTGAGTAACAACAACAACAACAGGACGTATCTTGAAAAGTTGAAGAAATGTATTATAGTGAAACAATAAATAAAAAATTGTGAAATAACAGTCAAATTTCATTGTTCATAAATTATACAAAATCCACTTCAATTTTATAATGATATAGATGATATCTAAGAAATATAATTTAAACTAAATGTGTGTGTGTTGTGTGTGTAATTTTTAATTAATCATAATTATTTATAACTGAAATTTAATGTATACAATTTTTAATAAGAATGCATATAAACTAAAACTTATCTAAGCCCCTAGTTAATTTTTAAAAGATTAATTTCAAAAATTTATTACGACTAAATTTATGAGAATAAAATATTCTAAGTATTATGTAAATATATTCGATTCGTATGAATCATTTAACAATAACAGTAAAAAAGCCAATTTTAAATATGTTCAACAATGAATGGACACAATATTTTTCTGTGTTTCATAATCTTCTGGATTTAATCCCTTACTTTCAAGTATTAACTTTCCGAAAAAAACACACTTTAAACAAAATATTAAGTATTCATTTTGTATTTTATATAAAAATTTCAACCAAGTTTAATTACTAAGTATTATTAATCAAGAAATATGAATTGCAGTTTTGGGAAAATATTATCAACTAGATATTTACTTGAAATATGAGTCCATATCAAATTAAACAGAGCCATATTTTTGTAACTGTTTTCAGAACAATCTCAAGCTTTCTTTGAATAGAATATTAAAAATTCCAAATAAATATCATAGACATGGGCTATGTCATAAAATATTGAATTTATCTTCAACACCCACGCAATTTAGAGACTACAGACGAAGTTATATCTAGACAATAAAATTGTTTCTTCGAAATGAACTGAATTCTTCTAAACAATTTATTGAAAACTTCAGAAATAAAGACTATGTGTATTGACATATTTTACTTTATTTTTTCAAGTAGAGATTACAAATGTCCTTTATAATCTGCACTTTTTAAAAGGATTAAAAAAAAACTGTTTGAAGAACACGGTGAATTCTTTAAGGAAATAATTTAATGTAATTCGTATAAATGCGTATTTACATAAATTATATACATGTAATTGCATTCTAGCCTTAAAATCATAAATCTTTGTAGGAAATTGTTTTTTTTTGTGACTCTCTAGCATTTTATAGTTGATTAGGTTTACTATTTAAAAATCTTTAAATATATTCATGAAATAGAGATTTTTAATGCTACAATAACTTGAATATCAGTTCTTATAAACAATTGAATATCAATTGAATTATTAACAATTTCTAAATAGCAATTGCTAATAAAAGATATTTTCAACCAATTTTATATTTAACAGATTATTTATTTAAAGAAAGCTATCGTCAACATCTAAAACAATAAAATTTACAAAGAAATTATTATATAATATATATACGACGCTCCACTTTTCCTCAAAATTAGAGTGAGAATAAATTAGTTAAAACTATAACTTTTTATTCCATATATTATTTTATTATGAGTATTTAATATTTACTGTAATTTGAATTTTACATTATATCTTATGATATTCTTAGAAAAACTTTTTTCTGTTTTGCAAATGTTGTCTCTGATCTATAAATTTTGATTTACATTTGTTAATATCGTCTTAAATTTTATACAAATGTCCAGAAAATTTTACATTATAAAAATTTCAGTGAGTATACAGCAATAAGGTCAAATATGATATTAATATTTTATAAACAGTTGCAATTCAGTGGCAATATTTTAAGTTTTGCGATTACATGTCTCATGAAATTTGTATTTAAATTTCAACAATGACTAAGTATTCAGTTGTAGACTGGTTAGATTTTCTTTTGTTATTGACATACATTGCAGATCCAGACGGTATTCTGTGATTCCATCAAAATATTGTTTCCAAATTTAGATTTCTCTAAATTTGCATGTAGCAATTTTATATAGTAATAAGCCTCGTTCTTGATAAATGTATGATAATATCTTTGTCACAGAACTAACATCAACAGAAATTACCTAAAAATGAGAGTAATTCAGCTTTCTGTGGTTACACACAGAGATAACAGTATGAGTAATGTCCAAACTATACCTTACGTTTAACGGTTTTGGAATACTCATACAACAACAAGCGTCCAGTAATTTTGAATGGTCTAAAGATGAGGTCTTGCTTGAGATGATCTACTCCTCTTCAAATCTATGAAACAAAGCGAAAAAATTTCAGACGTCAGAGATTAGTTGGTTGGTTGATTGGTTTTATTGGTTTTAATGGCGCAAGGTCCAAGTAAGGACAAGCTGCGCCGACGTTAGAGATTAACGTGGACACATACCCAACCCATGGAGCTCCAGTAATCCATTGAGAAAGAATGTGATCACCCTTCCAATAAATACCGGCTGCAAATGATGTTTCATTTAGTGATCTTAAGAGAAGCTGTGTGAAGTTACTGAGACCAAGAATTCTACTGGTAAGTCATTTAAAATGAGACTAAATTCCATCAAAAAGCTTTAGAAACTCCATTATTTAACTTTGTATACAAGTTTCTTACCTACAGACATTCTCACAGATATATGTAATATCTAGTTATGTAAGTAAGTTTTAACAACAAAAAAGTGTATTTTTTTCCATAATTGCCATCATACACATTTTAAAATCAATTAATTGGTGTGGGTTCTTAAATTTCTTAAATTCTTTCTTTACATTATTGGCTGAGTAAATAAAGTAATATTAAATTTGAAATAAATGCTCACTTATGAATATTTCCTTTGATATTTAATACTTCTTACTTGAAGTAAAAATTGTGTTGTGCTGAATTTTAATCATTTATTAACCACCAGGATTTAAAATCTATGAAGAAAATAATCATTATTTTGCTTTTAATTAATAAAAAAGTAATCTTAATAACACAAGAAATTTAATTTTAATTTTAACTGAAAGTACTTTTTTGACATTTAAAAAATAATAATTTTTTAACAGTTAAAAATTAAATATTTGATATTAATGTTAAAGAAAGTAAAGAAATACTGAGTCACATCTGAAACATCTATGAGTACAGTTACCGACACCCGCTTTATCACTAGATATCACATAAATGAAAGTTGATTTTTGATCTTGCTCTTTTACAAAAGCAATATATAAATCATAAAAACAATATATAACCTTCAGAGCAATCATATTTTTTACAAACAAATTCTGCAATTGTTTGGATGCTCGGAAATCTTCCCCATATCATGGCATGATGGAAGAATAATCTCGAAAATCTACCGCAACATACCTAAACATATTTATTGTAAATGTATAACTAAACATTCAAAATATCTAACAATATTCATAATATCAAATATAAATTTCTTTACAAAAGCATTCTGAAGAAACTTGATGCGTCTCATATATTAAGCAAAAAGCTTATTGGAATATTTAGAGCCTCACAAAATCAAATATAGTTTCCTAAATAAACCTAAAAGTAGAATGAACCAAATTAAAAATCTCACATTACAATTTATATTCACAATATAAACCGAATATTTTACTAAAACTAGTGGTTTAATTGTCTAAAGTAAAATACATCAATGAAATGTAAATTGTTTTATGCAATTAAATTTCTAGATGCGCATGTTAATCCAACTTATTTATGATAAACGAGAGAATGAGTCAAAAATGCTTAAGTAAACCGATTATTTCCTATTCATAATTTGATTACAACTTTTTTTACTCTTAATTAAAAATATAAAAGCCAGGAAAGGAATGGCATGTCAGTGTAGTATAAACACATATAGTGGATTAAAAAAGTAATATATTTAACAAACTTCCCTAATACACAGTATAATTATTTGAGAATTTTATAAAAAAAGAAAGCATAATTGTGAACTAAATATGCTAAACATATTTATGTTTTAATTTGCTTTTAACAGAAGCAAGCAATCAATATATTATTAACGAATATAAAAATCAAACTTAAATTATTCTATTTTTAAAGTTATAATCACTCAATTTATGAAAAATATGTTTTTGAAAACTCAAAGCTGCCGTCTGCAGTCATGGGTGTAAAAAGAAACGATCTGAACTACATATCACGTATTCAACTTCATATGTAGAAATACAATGAAAAAACATATTTCTATCACAGTTTTCATGAAAAAATATGGTATAGTTTGCGCGAAGTGTGGTATCGTAAATTAAACTTAAATGGTTTGCGTATGTCGTTAGATAAGAATACTTTAAAATGTTTGAATTATCAAAACTGATTTTTCATTTAAATTTCCTACAAAATACATTTAACTCTAATTTATTAAAAAGGGAACATACATAACATATTTTCGTAATAAAATTTAAATTTCTATAGAAAATATTAACATAGATGCTTTAATTTTTTGACAAAAGAATTCATATCCATGACATAATTTGGAAAAATGTAGTTAATTAAAGAGATTTAAGATAAACATTTGAATTTACAAAAACGTGAGTTTACCTTCATTATTCTATATTTCATGAGTTAGAATTACGCTTATAATGGTTTTAAACTTTTTAAAATGTGGAATTTATTTATCACACGAAAATCTTGTACAATGAAAACATTAAAACTCAATCAGTCCATAAATAATTATTACTTAATTACAGTAAGTGAGTTAACATTTTATAAAAAAAATATTTGATTAATATAATATTATTTCAGAAAATTCAAAATATTTCAAATTAATTTGCTTAAATCTGAAGGCACGTTTTTAACACAGCTTGTTTATCCATTATCATAACTAGATAATTATAATCTCAAAATAATTTCTGCAAAAATAATTTCAATCAAAAATAAAATAGCAATAAATTGTTTCTTATTAAACATTCGATGGGCTTATAAAATTTTAAACTCTCTCTCACAAAACCAGATATGTATTTATTTTAAATATACAAATCATAGGGGATGCAAATAATTTTATATTATGTTAATTTAATCAAAAAGTGATTATAAATATTTTGGAATATATTTGGAATTTATTTAAATAAGTTAATACAAACTGACCACTCAGAAAACTTTCGTTTTGCTGAATAAATTCTCTTAATATCCCTATCATGATGAAATTTTCAGAAATTGAAAGGGTTTTAGATTCAGATTTCATATGTCATTCAAATTTCTCCGTAAAAATAATATGGTAACATAATTTTTATTCTTATGATAAACTTCATATTTTCTCAATATCAGACATTATGTTAAGGAAATTTTAAAAGTATTGTTTTAGTTAATTATAAATGAAAAAAAATTAAAAATATAAATATAAGTTCTGCATTTGTTAAATGAATAAAATATAATTAAAATTCAAATTATACAACTAAATGAGTTGACGTTTAAATTTTGTTCTCAAGTAAATTTTAAAATAAATTTTTATTAATTTATACAATTCACAAAACAAATTTTTCAGAACTATTTTAAATCATATAATGCAATTTTAAGGAATATGAAAAATTAGCATAGAAAATTTTCATATTATTTTAATTTTACTATGTATAATATTTTACGATGAAAAATTGTTTCTTGTAACGAAATAAGAATGAGTTTTCACTTTTAAAAATAAAGAAGTTCTTAACTGCTGTTTTACAAATAATATTTTCATGGAATACAAATAAATAAAGTATAATTAATGTTTCTCGAAAGGTGATTCATCTGATGTTTAGTATTTTTAATTCTTACTCTCTAATATTTTAGACACATGATCATTTTTATTTACATCCTAATTTATAACAAATGATATTAGATTATCAGCTCTTGAAAAAACATATGCTGATAAGCAGACAATAATTTATTTTTTAAGTAAATATTATGCATGTAAATGATAAATTAATTCCAACTCCGGTATTAATATTAGTTTATGCAAAAAAGTTCACACATTTGCCCTCTCACATTTCACTTTTATAAAACAATGAAGAAACGAACAGAAAAGTAATTTTCCAGTGACAGAAGGTATGCACATATGTGTGATTGCGTAAATACCCAATATCACTTAATAACTAAAAACACAGAAGTGCACCAACAGAGTATGGCACAATTGTGAATTTGTAGTACATTTTACAAAGTCTGTAAGATCAAGATGCTTCCATTATGCTAATTTTATGTAGCCAATGAAATTGTCAAAAATCTGAAAAGTACTGCGTAGCAACTCTCGACTGGTAATTATCTTTGAATTGTGCAGTTAATAACACTACCTGTAGGAGCATCCAGCTGTTAAATCTTCATGCTTGTCAATTAATATTTTGTGAGATCAAATTTGCTGATATCCATAACTCTATCACTTAAGATATTTTACCAGCCAAGGTCTTCCTATCAAGGTAATTCTCTTTCTGAACGGTTGTCTAAAATTCATCTTTCGCACGAGAGACAGCATTAAAGTACATATGTGAAATCATATTTCTTATAATTTTAATTTCATGAGTATGAGATGTCCCATCTTTCAAAGGCTGACTATAACGGTACGTCACTTAAATCTCTAAAAACTGTCATCATGGAAACAAGTGATCTAATAACATGGCTTGATATCTATAATTTCAGGTTTTGCCAACTACTTTGCTTCTTTATTGGCTTTATATTCTCCTTATTTACCATTCGTTAACCAATTTACGCATATCTGCATATATAAATATATGTGTGTGCGCTTGAATGTACATGCATGTGTATTTATGTTATCGATAATTTTTAAGTAATGTACAACATTGACAATTATTCTAAACACATCCTTTAATATTCTTGATAAAATATTCATATTATAATTTACATTATCCATCTAAAATGAAAATATTTCGCAATGTTTAAACTTGAATTACAATAACATTCCAAAATATAAAAGAAGCAGTTGTTGTGTTCATTAATGTGGTAGTTTTCATTCATATTTGAAATTACTTCTCACAAAATCGTAAAATGCAAAGATTTACTTTTCAAGTCCTTATAATTTTTGACAATCTTAGAGACAAAATTTTATTTTAATTATGTATTAGGTAAAATGAAAGTATTGAAAATTTTTAATTTTAAATAAATTTAATTTTAATTTTAAATTAAATTTTATTTATAATTTAAAAAAAATTAAATTTAAAAATTAACTTTTAAAATTTTTTAATTTTTTAAAAAAATTTAAAATTTCAAATTTAATTATAAATCTGAATTTAATTAAATTTAAAAATTTTAAAAAATTTCATGGAGAGATCTTCTTATAAATTGAATTTTCTGAGCGACAAGATCAAAAGATATTGCTAAAATCCGTTATAATTTTGCAACTTTAAAATCTGTTAGAAAGTATGAAAGTTTGGTAATATTAATGAAAATGAAAAATTTCAAATATCTTGTAAATCATTTCAAGAATGATTTGAAGAATATATGAATTTTACACGATACTTCATTTTAAAATTGTAGAAGGTATTTATGATATCTAATAAATATTTGCTGACAAATACTTATTGAATACTTAAAGAATAAAAAGGCATCAAAATTCGTGGTAGATTTCTAATATATATATATATATATATATATATATATATATATATATATATATATATATATATATATATATATATATATATATATGAATGATATTACAAAAACATTCCTTTTTAAATGTGTCGATGTCATCAATTATGCATACATTTTTTTAAGAAAAATGTATGCATAATTTAGAAATGCGAAATACCAGAAATACAAATCTTTACATTTTGAGATAAAAGAGAGATTTCTTTCAATAGTCCATAAAAATATTTCTTTTTTTAATTTAAGAAGTTATATTTCTTGAAAAATTTACTAAATATTTTATGAATGTATCATATGATTCTTGTATAATTTATTATATACATTATTTTGATATTTAAATTTTTTATATAAAGTCTCATCAATATAAAAATGTATTTAAAATTATATGGAAAAAAGCAAAATTTTTGTTTCCATAGTCAATAACATGCATTTGTCTCTATTTAAAATGCAAATCTTCAAAAATTTAAATTTAAATTTTTAAATAAATTTGCTTATAATATTTAAGCTGTATAAAATTCTAGAATTTAAGTTATGTACATCTTGAAAGCAGAAATAGTATATTATTCCATATCTATAATATAAGCGTAATTATATATGACTTTAACATTTTATATGATTTTTACTTAGCATGATTCTTTCATCTTCTAATTTGTCAGTTCATAATTGCCAATTTTATTTCAAAGATATTTCTAGAAAACTTATAAAATAACATGGTAATATTTTTTTAGAAAACTCTAAATATATTTAATTTGTGAGAGTATGTTTCTCAATTTAACAAAGTAGTCGTATATTTACATTAAATTCAATCTATATTTATTTAAATATATACTAAAAATTGACCTATTAATATTTCAAAACTATTTATATTATTCAAATTGCTTGCAATTTCGCTATTTTATTTACAAACTTAACCAATTATTAATTAAAAAAACAGATTTGAAGGCATAGTTTACACTCAGCGTCTTTCTAAATCTTATTTATTACAGAGTTTTTTGCATTCCTGGGTTTAAATGTGAAATCTAATTGAGCTACATATTATTCTCGAAAACCGTGCATCAAATTTATTTTCCGATAACTGAGAATGAAAACAAGTTAGATGTTTCCAAACATGAAACTTCAATAAAAATTCCTTGCGCATTTGATTTCTCACTCACAACGAATGTTTCCAAACTCCAGTATCTCGCGTTTATGTAAAATGGACTTTCTTACTTTCTTATCCATTCTTTTCGTTTCTATACATTGCATGTATTCCGTTACGTTAAACTATTTTATTAAACATATTCAAATATCAAAACCATCTTTATAAAAGTGGTAATTTTCACTATTTAATAAATTTTAAGTATGTTTAATTTTGGCAATGAGATGGAAAAGTAATAATATATGCTTTTTGATAAACAATTTTAAATTCTAATGATAAAATCTTGAAGTAAATATTGAAATTTCTTTTAGTGTTATTATTGTAACTATATGGGTCATAAACAAGGTCCTAGAAAATAAGAATCACAATAATTTGAAAATTTAACAAATATAGTATAACAATATGCAATTTTACTTAGTTTAATATTTATAAGTTTTATTGGCCTCAATTTTTTACATACGAATTAAAATAGCATTTTGCAATAATTTTAGCATACTTAAAATTTCTTATTATTACAACTGTTTTTCACTAATATTAAATTTTATAAATGCATTTTAAATGATTTAAATGTTTTGCTACTATATTATTAATTAGTCAAATTCGTATACTATTTGATTCAATTCCGCACGCTCATTAGTGGAATAATTGTAATTAAATTTTAACTAAATGTTTATTCAAGCGTTACATTAATTAATATTTTAATGAAACGAAAAATTTTGAAACGAGGTACTTTATATTTCTGTGATTTACTAGTCTTTACTAAAATAAAATACTTTACATTCTATCTAATAGTCATTAATAACTTCACATATTAGAAAATTCTAGCTAAATTAAAAATGAAATATATCCAACTCTGTTTATGAAGCATATCTCGGTTCAAATTGTCGATCATAGAAAAATATTTGCTAATGTAAATTAATATTTTATTTTTGTGATTACTTGGCGTAAAATGATTTACTAATTTTTCTTTTGAACTATTATTTCAAATATTACATGAACAAATTCTAAATTAGTGAATAATTACTAAAAGCTTCCATAATTCATTCATACTGTAATTTATATATTACGTGGTGTCTTATATTTTAAAATTTGATATCATTGATTGATTATAAAATTTAATGAAGTTCAATATTTATTTTTATGATAGACAACAAATTTTGATTATTAAAAAAATCATTTATGGTTTTTTAAAAATAATAGCAGAGACATAGTTTCCATATTAATCTGCTTTTCATACTTTATCATCATATATCTCGATATTTATTGCTTAACGAAAGAATAATTTCAAGATAACTATTAAAGAAATAATTGTTGAATTAAATTATTTATCCTTATTAGGTGAAAATTTTGAAATTCTTAAATTGAGAAACATAAACAAACGTTTTAATATTTATACATTATTAAAAATACTTAAAAATTAGAAAAATAGTTTAATATCAATAAAGCAACTTAAGAAAAATTTCATTTTCAAAAAATGCTTTAACGTGTAAATTGATAAATTTGAATGTTTTCTTAAATAACATATTTGAATTAGTTCTAGCAAAAATTTTAAAGTTTTCAGTTGTAAAATCAAAATTGGATGATTATTGTAAAATTATAAAGATGAATATTTACAATTTTGATGCTAAATATACCAATCTAAAAACTTAAACATTTTTTAAAAGTAAAAGCAAAATATATTTCAAAATACTTAGCGCATATAATTATTTTACAAAATATATAAAAAAGAAAGATTTGATTTCCATGCAAAAGGATCAAAATATTTTTTCTGCACTATTTCTTTAAATGTACTAATTTATCTCATGTGTCATGAATATGTTATATTATGCATAAAACAAGTGAAATAAATAATAGCTTTATACTTATAAATCATTTCGTTTCTTTTATGACTTCCCTTCAAAAATACAAAATATACCATTAAAAGATTATATTCTCACTTTTTTATTACTTGATATGTATGCAATTAAAAAGATTTTTAAGAATCATAACATAATATGAAAATTAATTCTGAGAAATATGTGAATGTTTTAAAATGGATTTAATCTATTATTACATATGTATAAAATATATTTAATTTATTTTTATAAATATTATCGGTATAAATTATCCATAGTTATAAATGTTACATATATTTTTCTGATCAAACTGATTAACCAAGAATTTTGAAAATTATGATTATTATGATATTAATATTGATTATCTTAATTTCATTGCTATTTAACCACACCGCATTTTGCTCTGCAATTTAATCACATAATTGTTAAAATCAGAGTAAACATTTTGGTTTTTCTCCCAAAAATTTTCCTTGGGAAAATTATTAGGAATCTTAAATAGCATTTTATTTATTTTTTCCCTTAATTTAATTCACGTTTAATATTAGGTATTTAGAGATCAGTTGAATTAAGGATAATTTTAGCTAGGAGTTTAAATTGTTTTTACTTATTTGGGTGACTAAATTTCAAAGAATATTTTTATATCAAACTACCCAGCAAACACAAAGATGCCGGGCATCCATCGGGCCGCTGCTGTCAGCCGTCTTGGCCAGCAGCGGCCCGCCGCTATTTGGCCTCGTCGGCTCCGTCAATAAAGTGGTCGTCATCATTGCTGCTGGGCCGGCAGTACGGTCCGCTGTTGGCCCAACGCTGGGTGGCCAGCAATGCCGTATTGGCCGTGTGTGGTCCGTATAATTGCCAGCACATGCCCGTATACGGTTATCCGTCGGGCCTTTGCAGTTTGGCCGGCAATGGCCGCATTAACCGACGTGGAGCCAATTATAACTTTGATTTTATTTCTACAGATTAAAATGAAATATTTACCCATTTTTTAATTGCTAAGAATTTATATATTGTAAAGTTACTATTGAAATATATTGGAAATGCATTAAATTGAATCTGCTTTGGTTATTTAGAGATGCCGCTCTCTTCCCATATTATTTCTTAAGAAATAATTATATATAAATTAAAACAATTTCAAAAATTTTAATTTTCAACTTTTATTATAATGAGCTTATGAATATTACAGTTTATTTTTGTTAAAATTAATTTAAATACATATATATTAACAGTATAACATTAAATATGTTTTTATTTCTTAAGAAATAATTATATATAAATTAAAAGAATTTCAAAAATTTGAATTTTCAGCTTTTACTGTAATGAGCTAGTAAATATTAGTTTATTTTTGTATAAATAAATATTTATATTAGATTTGGTTCTTTTCTAAAATATTTTTTCTAATAGAATTCATTTATATGTTGATTATAATCATGTTTTACCAATTTGTTAAGATTACTTTTGAATTAGCAGTAATTATTTATTTTTATTCAATAAACATTTTAATATATCTTTGAGAAATTTTCACTTCATTGTTAACAGTTCTGTTGTTAAATTTTCAGTTCTGTTGTTAAATTCAGCGGATGAACATATACATAAAATTCTAAGTTAATTATTTTATGATATTTGTTTTATTGTATTTTTGTAAAGCATGCAACACATTTAACTAAACACACATAAACTGAACTTTTTATATTAGATAATTTATATTATATCAATGATATTTTTATTAATGATGGCTCAGAACGAGACAGATCCTGTATAAAATTTTTTTTTATTTACAATCAAAAATCCATTCACATTATTTATTTACAGTATTTTTAATTTAAAAGTTTTCTTCTTTTGTTCCTTCCTCCTTCCCGATCTGGAGCATTTCGAAGCCAATTTCTTACATACTCTTCTATTTTGTGTTGCGAAATGCTAGAATATTCTCTTTGCTGTCGAACACTTACTGAAAATAAAAATCAAATTAAATTAATACAGGTAACATCAATTCAGATTACTTTTTGTAACCTGTAATAAAATAAATTCAGAATTATTTAAAAAAATAATTACAGAAAAGAGAAATCTTTAACAAAGATAATTTTTGTAGTAAATTACTTTTTTTCTGTTTGCTTTATATTTATATATGTTAATAAAATTTTTAAGAACAATACAATTTTTCACTAAGAAATAAATCAAGAATTTCTTGTTTAAATAAATGCTGGAAGTTATCCTTTTATATTGAATTGGTGCATAAGTTTTCACTTTAAATTTCAGTGATCAATATTAATTTTGTATTTTCTCTTAACAATGAAAGAAATATTTTAATATTTGAGCTCCTCCTTATTCGCTTATATTTTGGCACTATTTTCTTCTATTATAACAAGTCTAGGCTCTAAGTATTGTATAAATAGTTCATTTACCAATAGCAAAAAATTTATGAATATCGGACTAGTTGTTAGTTTTACAAGAACTATGAATTCTAAGAAAAATGTCAATCAACATAGTTATTTTTATTTGTTTTTTTAGTTAATAATGTTTCTATAAGAAATTTTCGATTCTTTGCTAAATTTTTAGTAGGAAAGTATACTTAAAAAACCAAGTAAATGATTATTTCAAAGTGCCATACTTTCGAAGAATAACCTAAAAAAAATATTTTCCCATTTAAAAAACATTTATATTTTAATTTATAACCAACACACAAGCCAATCATTGCAATAGTTAAAGTAACACAGTCATCAATTCAACAGTAAGGGGTTTGATTCTCATCTTAATTGTGAAATTAGTGATGGAGTACACAATTTTTACTGTAGATATTAGCCCTTGCACGCAAAATATACCAAAAAGTGACAATCTATCAACCAGTTAAAATAAATCAAAGAGAATATTGCAATAAAATTGCCAAATAAAGTTGCAAGACTTTAACCTAAAGAAAAATATTTTATTCTTTTTTAAATCAATGACATTTATAATCCCTTACAAAAACAGAAACATCAGAAAATCTATGGATAGTATTCACATTTAAATAGGTATAAGTTTAACCACCAAAATATTTCGTTTTTAGCTACTAAATTTAATTATTTTAATTGATTAAGTTTTTGGAAAATTTAAATACAGATACATTTAAGTACACAAATTATTTAATTTAAAATATAAATTTGAGTTGAAAATATTTTTGGCTTCAATGCATATTTATAAATTACAGTATACCTTAAAACATAGTAAATTGTTAATTCTTATCTAAAGTAATACTCATTTATTGCACTATGTGATAAAATATTTTTTTCATTTTTCTAAGTTAAATTTATTAATAATGTTTACTGACATACAATTTAAAATGTTTTTCTAAGATGATAAATTGCATTTATATACGCATGATAAATGCTTCAAATAATTTTGAGTCAGGAATTAATTTTAATTTGTAATAATATTAAATTGTAAATTCAAAAATTTTAATTATTTATTAATTTTCTTAGAATTACCCAAGTAATCTCTTTGATAATAACCTATTAAAATATTATGTACATACATATATTATACACACAAAAAACAAGCTTTTTTAAACTAATATTTTTACCATTTTACTAAATTCTTCAATGCCTTAGAGCCTTTCTTCCATAACTTTCAATTC
This sequence comes from Latrodectus hesperus, assembly GCA_037975125.1. Lineage (NCBI taxonomy): Eukaryota > Metazoa > Arthropoda > Arachnida > Araneae > Theridiidae > Latrodectus > Latrodectus hesperus. Next base: position 51,687,405 of record CM075858.1, read on the forward strand.
ATCAAAACTACAAATAGACAATACATTCCCCTCTTCCACGATAGTTGTGCTCGGAAGTAGGTACTGCAAAAGCATAGTATTCTTATGAACATCTTTCTTCAGCTCCAAGATTACACCGTACAAAGATTTCAACATTGTTAGAAGGATATATATATATATATATATATATATATATATATATATATATATATATATATATATATATATATACACACACACACACACACACACATTAACATTATCATTTCATAACATCATCATACGAAAAACGTTTGATTAAAAATAGTGATAATAATTTAACTATTTCAAAAAAATTTGTAATTGTCTGAAAATAAAAACAAACAGAATTATTAAACTCATTCAATTTAATTACAAAAATAGAAACAGCAGGATGTTAATAACAGCCCAGGTAAAAATCAAAAAAAATTGAGCTGTTTACATAAATTTGGAGAAACTTCATGCATAACACTTATTTTCTAGTATTTGGGTATTATTTCTCAGTATTAATTATTTGAATAAGGAGAATCCAACACAACTATTTTTAAACTTACAATATTTTACAATTAAATTTACAGTCAAAGCAAAACAAGCCAAGCACTTGAATAGGTTGTGAATGCCTATAATAATGTAAATTTTCATTCAGAATTAATAACTCATAAAAAAATTACTAATACAATCTTTTATGATGGACTCTTTTACTTAATTTTAGTTTTATCTCTTTAAAAAAGGGGGAATGGTTATTAGTAAATTATGTCCACAATAAGCATGCTTGGGAACTAAACACTGGTGTTTTGCGTTATGCTGAGCACCTAATCAGGACATGTGCTTTGCAGCCCAGGAGCTCTTGGTCAGGAAAATAGGCACTGTAGGCCTTGGCCCATGTGGTCTGTCCTGCCAGAGTTTAGTTTTATAGTTTATATTCATATTGATATTTCAATATACATACACATTATAATAAATAACATTAAGTAACAAATGAAAAATCAACATTCATCAATTCTGACAATTCTTTGATTAAAAATAGAGACAAATAATTGGGTTATATGAAAACAATTTCAGTTCAATGACTTAATAAAAATTCTAAACATCTGACTTCAAAAATGCAATGTAATGTTTTAAGCAGAATTTTACATTTTCAAGGTTATAATAGAATGTAATTAATTTATAACATACACTTTGTATTTCATGCTTTTAAAAAATCATTTTGAACTAATAAAAAATGGTTAATAAAATATTCATCAATGATTACCAAATTATTTTTTACACACAACTACAATTACAGATAAGTAAAGTTTATAAAATCATAGTAATTAAAATTAATATTGATGAATTTTAAAACATAAATATAATTTTGAATTATTTATGCAATATTCTATGCAAAATCTTATTAACATGGAAATCTTATTAACATGAAATATTAGCAAAATAGCCATCAATAATAAATATAAGCAATAATTTGTTACTTTACTTTAAAAATATTGTTGTTGTTGTTGCATGCCCCCAAAGGCCAGCAGCGCTAGACCAGGTCCATGACGTTGTACACTCTACAATAATCCAAAACCAGAAGAGGGTTGTCAAACCAAAATCCAAAACCAGAAGAGGGTCGTCAACCAAGTACTGCCTGACAAAAAAATATTACCTATATTTACTAGCTAATAGTATTTATAATTACAATTATTTGTTAATATTATTTACCATTATAATTTTTTGCAAGAATTATATTATTTACAATTATTTGTTAATACAAATAATTAAAAAAATTGTAACACAAAGAAATAAATTATCTGGCTTGTAATTACCAATGATATTGAAAAATATTAAGGAAAAATTATTTGTATTTATGGTTAGATGTGGTCATTGATCGAGACTACATATAACCATAAAATACCTATTAAAGGTCACTTTCCAGTATAATATATTTATACCAAATGTTATTGATAAAAAAAATTTCTATAACAAATTAAAGTTTTGCAAGCAGCCAGAAAAAGGATAAAACATATAAATAAAGAAGACCTAACTATTTCCTTTATGTAATTGGGCAATACTATTTTCTTTTCTAAGTTTTGATCTCATAATCATTTGCAATTCATGTAGCTGGTCCATCATGTAGAACAGTTGTAAAACACATCCAACATGTTAATGAATGATATATTAATTTTAAAATATTAAATGCTTAACTGATAAATAAGATTAAACTTAAATTATATTCTTTCTCTAATAAAATGATTAATTTATTCTCAAGATGGATATCACAAAACTTTACCTCTTTGATAACAAGTGGTGTTTTGAATAATTTCGACCTATATCTGGGCTTTAAGTTTAATTGTTTTATGTTATAAATTACAATAAGAAAAACAACATACAAAATAATGTCAACTATCAAAAATGACTTTAACCTCTGTATTTTCTGCAAAATACACAAATAAAACTCACAACAAAAGAGATATCGAGAAATTAAAAACAGTTAATAAATTTAGAAATTATATATATACATATATGTAAATGTTTGGAGGATTAACCTAATTATGCTTACTATATTAAAACGATAAAATAAAATAAACATGGAGTTTACTAATGCAATATTTTAATTATTTGTTATTATTTAGAAATTGTATAATGAATTTTAAAATTAGAGGTATTTATGAAATCAAAAATAATAAACTTTTTTTTTTAACTATTTCTCATATCATACTCATTTTACTTGTGTACCTTACTAATTTACTGTTTAAAATTATGTTTAAGTTCTTTATTTAACTTCAATTCCTTGAAGAGAAAAATCAAAAGTAAATAAAAATAATTCAATCTGACAATATTATATATAGGACAATATTATCATAATCAGACTTTGTAAATCGGTAAAGGAAAAAAAATTATGTTTTAATTGTATGTTTATGTGTGTATATATATAAGATTAGATATATCATTTACCCATTATCCGGTCGACTATTTACTATAACAGTAAAACCATTTACATTACTACAAAAGAATCAAGAGATCAAAATGTCAAAAGTATCATCAAATGCTTGAAATGTTAATTACTTTCTCCAAAATATAAGGGAACAAATATTCTAGTTAACTTATATTTTCATTAAAACAAATTGAAATTACTGTTAATTCATACTTCAATTTTTCCATCATAAATAAAAACATAAAATATGGTTTAAATATAATAATGTAAACACAAGAGTAACTACTAAGCTGTTACATCTGACAGCATTCTTTACATGGAAATAGTTAACATGCTACACAACTAATTTATATAATAAAAGTTGTTCCATATGAACATTTTTCATATGTGTTAATATTAATTTTCCAACCACATAATTCTAGATGTTTTTTTTATTAATTTGTGGCAATTAATCTGTCAGATTCCTATAGAAATTTTAAAATTTACTATTTTCAAGTTTATACAATTTTTCGAGTTTTAGATGCAATAATATTTCGCTAAGAAATCCACAATGATTTTAATGGTTGACAGGATTATACATAAAAACCAGGTAATATATGCAATAAAATATTTTGTAATATTATGCATTGTACAATTTTTCATTCCTTAAAACAGATCTTTGAGGAGTATACAAAATTTAAAACCACGAATCCTTATAAGACAAAATATTTCGGTCAGTAAAAATTGACTTAAAAATAATAGTAAATAAGAAAGCCTTTTAAAAATAAAATAATTAAAGTTTATATGGAATTCGCACATAATTTTTTGATCAGAAATGCTACAATATCATATATTAATTTATTGAAAGTAAACATCTAAGCGCTTTCAAATAGAATATTTTTAGACTCCATAAACTTGCTTCGTAAAAAACAAAAAATGTAATAAATACGTTTAAACTTTGTAGCAATCAAATTCGATTCAAAAAATTGAGCATTGAAAAATTTATTATACTAATTGATTAAATATAACTAATATATGGAATGAAAAAATGCTTCTGTGCATGATATATTTTTCTATTCCTCACACGGTAATGAAATTATTCTAAAACATACAATGACAAACATTTTCCAATGTTTTTCTTTTGTTGTCACGTTATCAACAGCTTATGAAATTTTCTTAACAAGTAATTAAATAATATTTCAACATAAAACAAATATATTATTCTTGCATCTCATTCATAACAATTCTATCCTGATAAAAACAACAATAATAAATGCTTACTTACCTTATATTTCTCTTAGCTCACAGACACAACATTCCGCCATTTCACATTAATGGCTGACGCTGACTCAAGCATTTCGCAGTATCTGACGTCATACTGTCACGCGGAATACACAATAAATGTGAAAATTAGATTTCTTTCTGAAAAGTTGTTTTTAAAGAGTTTAAAAAGTAAGAAGTTAAATGAAAATTAATTAACATCACAAAAAATAGTTATTTGGAAAAAAATAGTCTTTGCCGATAAAATAAAAAATAGCGCTACAACTAATTGTCTTAATTTTGCTGGCCAACAGCTTCAGGGCCAACAATGGCCAAAATCTGTTGGCCCACTACTTATCATCCAGCACCGGCCCGGTTCATTTTGGCCAACACTCATCCGTGGCCGTAATGGCCGGAGCTGGGCCATCAAATAACCATGAGCGGCTGGCCGTGGCCAACAGAAAACCGGCTTGGCCAGCAGCGGCCCGGATTTTTGCCGGCAGTTTGTGTTTGCTGGGTATGCAATACATTTTTAAACAAACTACAGCTAAGGCATTCTCTAATTTTTTTGCGAAACAAATAAATATTTGTTGAAGTAAACAATAGAAGAACAAACTAAATATACTACAGTTTTTATAAGCAGTTAAAAAGCGAATAAGTATTTGCTTTGCAATTTTAATCAAGCCAGTTTTTTGTTTGAAATGAAACAGAATGAACATGAATGAAAAGAAAACATTATGAATCAAAAAATTGCACGCGTTTAACACCTAAGTAATAACCTAACTTGACACTACTTGATGTACTAAACTTGCATTTAAAATTCATAATAAAAATTTCATTTGTTTTGCTTTATCAAAAAAACAGCTTTATTTAAAAATAACCTTTCATCAGTTGACATGCATTGGATCAAACATAATAGAAGAAAAATAACCTTGCATTAACCACTTCATGGTAACTATATGTATGCAATTTATCATGTATTGTATCGTTACTGCTTTAAAAGTTACTGCTTCCTTTTCACAATTTGGCTACAAATAAAGCATAATGCATTTAACTTTTCAATATGTCATTACAACCTGCAGTAAGTTTATTTGAAAGGATTCATATTTTTTAGAAGTCTTAGAAAATTCAATTTAATTTCTAAAGCATGCATTTTATCTTTGAAGCTCGCAAAAACTTTTTAGAGCAAAATGAAATAGTATTTGACTTATATACGTTTTTCCAATAATCTTGTTTTTATGGAGGAAGAAACAAATTCCTCCGTCAGAATATTTATATTACATAGTAAATATATATATTTGTTCAAATATAGTAACTATTTGATTCCAAAAGTTCAAATTATAAGACATATGAAAATTTCTATATTTAAATTTATAATATTTATTAGATTCTAATTTGTATTAGTAGTTATATATTTGTTGTAAAACATATAATATTTTGTATATATAGTTGACAACATTGTTCTTTGTAGGCAATTGATATTAACATTACATTTTGGTATAAGTCATTGTATATGTTCTTTGTTTTTTATTGTTGGCTGCACAAATCTTATATGGATGAATGAAAATTACAAATCTAAAGATGCATAAATATAGTTAGATATATATCTTACAAGTACCTTTTTTGAAAATTTTTCAAATACTTAAATTTTTTAAGGGAGAAACATAACAGAAAAACAGAAAGTATAATAGGAGGATTTACGTTTTCTAAGAGATTATTTATAATTTTAGACATTGGATTTTAAAAAATTTATTATTTTTTAATTTCAGTATAATGAATTTATTTCCTTCTCTGGAAAAATTTATAAAAGTATTACAGTAAACTATATAAATAATATAAAACAGGTGTTAACCAAATCATGAACATTAAGCTTTCTGCATTAAAAAATGTTTCCTCGAGATATTACAAGGAAGTGGTAAGTAGAGACTCATTACTTGACAAATCAAAATATTGACAACAAAAAATTAAAAACAAAAATATTTTAAATATAAACATTAAAAAATCTTTAAATTTAAATAATTACAAGATATATAAAAATAAAGGATTAATTTTTGACGTGCATATTATTAAATGTATGTGAATACATCAGTATGTAATGTATAATGTGGTACATAATATTTAAGACTTCATAACAATTTTTATGAATATTTTCGATTTATTAAAATGTAGAAAGCATTCGGCTATTTTATCTACAAAATTTTCTGGTGGATTTTATATTTAAGTTAATAAATCTAGAAAAATGGTATAAAACACTCATATAATTAAATATTCTCTGACAAAAATAAATAATATGCATGTAGAGGCACTAATTCAATGCATGGTAGTTAAGAAGAGAATATATCCAATATTTTACTGTGTACAGTTATATTAAAGTGATGCATGAAAATTGGAATTATACTGCAAAAATTATGAAGTGTAGATTCACTATCTTTATAAATAGACATCATTGGCTAATATTATCTGTAAAATATGCATATTTTATCATACATAAATTTATAAATATAAAATTTAAAGAAAAATCTGAAGCAAATCACATATTCAAATATACACAGGTGTGCAAAACTTAAGCAACAATGTAAATTTTAAGCAGATAGACATGAAATTGCATAAAAGAAGTTTTTGCGATCAGTGCAGTGAACATTTAATTCAGTAGAAATGTCAAGCGTATGCAAATATCAGTGGCAAAACATCAGAGGTGATGTGAGCGTATGCAAAACACGTGCGCTCGGCGAGCGCAGTTCAAACCTACAATAAAAGGAAGGACACTGGAGGAGGGGCTCAGTGTGACCAATGTAGTTGAAGAGTTCGGAATCAACAAAAGTGACGTTTAGTGGACTTGGAAAATCTTCAGAACCACAGGTACAGCTGTTCGAATGGTTGGTGGTGGCCGCCCCAGGAAAACAACTGCAGTGGATGACCGCTATACCGTCCTGCAGGCGAAAAAACCCGAAACCATCCAGCAAGTGCCATTGCTCAGCAACTGTGTACAGCAACGGTACGACAAGTGTCGCGGTTTATGGCCAGACGCCTTCACAAAAGTGGCCTTTATTCGCTCGCCGTCCCAAATGCTGCATTCCGTTGACAGCTCGCCATTGGCGGTACCCTTTAGAGTGTTTCAAAGAGCACAAGAATTGGACATCTGATCAATGGATTCGCGTCCTCTTCACGGATGAGAGTCGTTTCAGTGCCACATGCGATTTTCAACGCCAGTTGATTTGGAGAGAGGTTGGGACACGATTTCATACCAGTAACATAACGGAAAAGACATTTATGGTGGTCCTGGAGTTCTCGTCTGGGGAGGCATTATGCTGAACGGGTAGACTGAGCTCCACGTTTTCGACAGAGGTTCTGTAACCGGAGATCGTTATTGTCAGAAGGTAATCCTTCCCCATGTGAAGCTGTTCCGAGGTGCCATTGGAGCAGATTTCATTTTTATGGATGACAATGCATGGCCACATCGGACTCATGCTGTTCAGCATCTACTGGAAAGTGAAGACATCCCCCGAATGGATTGGCCAGCGTACTCCCCTGATTTAAATCCCATAGAACATGTGTTGGATGCTTTGGAGAGACGCATTGCGACATGACTGCATCCCCCGGAACACGCAACAAATGAAACAGATGCTGATTGAGGAATGAACACTCTTACCACAAGAATTGCTGGACAATCTGATGCTGAGTATGGGGTGACGGTGTGAAGCAACCATTGCAGTAATGGGAGGGCTTATCCCATACTAAGAAACATCTATTTATTATTGTTCCTCTTGGACAGATGAACTTGTGCAGCGATACTGTGAGTTCAATAAAGCCTATTTTTTATTCCATACTGATGCATTGTATTCATTTTTGTGCAACTATGATTTCGTCATCTTTTAAGTGCAAAATGATGCGTAGCATAAAATTAGCATATTATAATATTTTTTTTATAAATTTGGAAGATTTTTTTCTTCTTTAACAGATTATTTTATTTAAATCTGGTTGTACATATGCATAAAAATGCAACAAAAATAGAAATACGAGGTAGAATTTAAAATATCCGGGACTCAGTCTATGAGGCAAAACGTTTTGGCAGTAGTGCAACTATGATAACATTTTTGTGTTATTACGTTCTATCTCTTTTCTAAAATAGCTTTGACCCAAATCATAGAGTTGAAAGCTTGCGATAATAGCTGTTTCTGTAGGCAAGTGCATTTAGTAACTGACGATGGAAAAAAATGACGTCAGTTGAGCAAATAATCAATATGATATTTTGTGTTCGCTGGGGAAAGACTTTCGAGATGTTGAAGCATATGTACGGAAAGGAAATTTTATTGAGAACGCCAGTTTTTTAGTGGCATCGTCGTTTCAGAGAAAGCAGTGAAACTGCCGAATACGTTGAACACTGTGTGCGTCCCTTGACTTCTTAATGAATATATCTAAAAGATGCCTGCATCGGTACGTGAGAACACACAGCTAACAAATTTACAAATACCAGAACCAGATAAGATATCCAATACCAAATGCAATGGATACTCACTAAGATTCTTGACATGCATAAATTGTGACAACTCATCGTTCTCCATATATTAAGTAGACCAAATGAGAATTCGAATAGAAATGGAATGAGTCTTAATATTGGTTGTTTACCAAGATCTTCACAATTTTGTAGAATATTAATTGTAGATGATAAATGGGGTTTTTTTGTCAACACACCCGAAAACCAAGAGAGCAGCGGCAACATGGAATTGCCACAATCTCCACAGAAATAGATACTGGCTTCTGGATCGCTCTACAAAAATTCCTCCAATAGGTATTCTTTCATGAAAAGGGATTTTGTCTCCTAAATCTATCTCTGAAGAATTGACTGTGAATAAGAAATTCTATGTCAAAATCCCGCTTCGTGTAAGGGAATTAGTCTGAAACAAGAAATCAAAAGTGTGGGCTGATCAGTCATGGGTGTTATTGCATGACAATACCTAAGCTCAATATTCCCTCACTAACTTTTCTTAGGAAACGAAAATAATTATTTTCCTCATCCTCCTTATTATCAATTTATTTGATTTATATCAAAAACATACTCATTTTATGATATTTTGAAAGACTATGTGTGAAAATAAAAAATAAATGACATTGAATTAAAAAAAAACTAATATCTTATTTACCGTCAATTAGTAATTTTTTTTTGTAATTGCTAATAATAGATTCTTTATATTTTGGAAAAAAATTATAAAAGTTTAATACAAGTTTTATAGATGATGAGATAGTTATTTTTATATTAAAACATTTACTTGATCGAAATTCAAACACGTATTCAAAATAATACTAAATCTTTTGAATACATGAAATTTTATAATTTTAACTTTGTATATTCTGTTTTATAAAAATCTATAATAATAATGATCCTATGTGATATCTATTTCTAATTTATCGTTTTTACTGGTGTTAAAATATTCCATTACATACGAGTATTGTACATATACCTAGTAATTAAGATCTCATATTAAAGAGCTGCAGGAATATAAATTGTTGCATAGTCAAGATTACAGTAGTCAAAATTGCAATCTTATTTTTATTTTATGCTTGCTACATATTAACAATTAAATCTAGCATTATAGTTTGATTTATTGTCGATTAATTCAGTACTTTGATTGAATTTAGGTACTATGGATACTTGTGATTTTTATGATAAAAATTTATAAAATAACTTTCATATGAATTAGAAAATTGCATATTATGCAAACAGATATTTATTTAAAAACGCTTACTGTAATTTAAATATTTTAGTTAAAAGGATGTTCTTAAAACTTATTTCTCAACTTTTATATATACTGTATGACACAACAGGAATTTATAAAGAATATTCATTGCATGAAAATAAAAATAGAAAAAAATAGAATAAAAAATAAAATTTTCATTGAATCTGCATTTAAATACTAATTGAAAATCAGATTTAATAAATTCTCTAAAGCATATTTTAATTAAAATGTAATAATAATCACTAGTTTCAAAATAATAAAAAATTTTCGTTACATTAATTGTTAATTTTAGTACTCTCATTTCAAGGGACAAATTTATTATAATTATGGAAATATTGCGAATAGTATTATTACATGGAGTTTGTTGACTAGAGTTTATTGAATGAAACTCAAAGCAGAAACTAATATAAATTTAGCGATTCAAGTAGCAGAAGATTTAATATTCCACTCATGTTAGGAAAAATATGAAATTGTGTTATAAGTTTCTATAAATAACGGGTATTTACTTTAAGTTAAATGACCATCTCATTTAAATATTTTTAATAACTGAATGCATATACTTATTCCATTTAAAAATGAATCTAAATGAAAAAAAATCCAAAATTTTTTCTAAAGCACTGCACAAGTGCAAATTATACATTTCCAAAAAGCAATTATATCTATGATTTTTTAATTAATTTATTTCATTTAATTAATTTATTTTTAATTAATTTATTTCATTTTATTTTATTTTAATTTTTGATTTGCTAATTTATTGATTGTTACTTACTGAAAATATTTCTATATATTTTATCTGTGATATAGAAATCAAAAATAATTTTGTGAATTGATTTCATTCACTCTTTACACTTACACATGGTATAATTTTTATAAAGTAAATTATGAAATAACAGTTCCAGATTAGAGGAAGTTATTTAAAGGTAAATTGTACTCAGAAGCTGAATCAAAAATGATTTTGAACAAAAACTGAGCTCTAAAACTAAATTATAACTTCCAAAACTAATTTCAGAAATTGTCAAAAAATGCATACAATTATTCACTCCACAATAAAGTAATGTGTTCTTCTAGAATCTAACTGTTTTAAAGATTCTGTTAACATGGAATATTATTTAGAAAAAAGCACGCCTCTATTTTGCGTAGTTAATTTGAAAAGTTATTTTTAATCACTTCAACGCTTAAAATTTATTAAAAAATATTAATTAAAAAATTAATGATTAACAAAAAATTTATACTTGACATTTTATTGCTGATCATGTTGGCAAGACTTGTTATAATTTTAGTGCCATTTTTTAACTTGACAAAATGTGTATTTCTCCCCTCATGTAACGTTTATACTGAGTACAAATTAGAAATTGTCAATAAATTTATTGCCAACCAATGTATACATTATTATGTTAACACATTTTGTAAAAATGTTGGTTAATTTTCATTTATCCAAAGATAGATGTAATGCATGTAATATTTTTAGAAAATATACAATTCCGAGAATAATAGGGGTTTCTGATCTCTTGAAAGATTTTACACTGAAATCAATCTTTTACATTATATTTTGTACTTAAAATTTGCATTATTATTATTAGGACGTTCTTTATATGTATTAGGATTTCCTTCATACGATACTTATTACTATGTACTTTGATTTGTATAGTGAGTTGAAATGATCACTAACAAAACATTTTTTATAAGCAAATCCTATACGTATAGTTTTATTTTCCAATTCTAGTTTCTCTAAGGAAAAGTAATGGGTTTGCATTGATCTATCAAAAATAAACTGTAATTTCATAAATATAATATTCCAAAGTAAATAAGGAAAAATAGCAAGTTAATTGGATTTTAAGAATTTCGGGTATACTATCTAGCCTTGTTCTTTCTTGTAAAAATAATGTTATGTAGCTTTAAAATTAATGGTGATATTAAAATAAATTTAAAAATTTGTAAAAGTTACGATAAAGTGTTTTAAATAAAAGCATAAAAATATTTTAAAACTAAGATGCATTCGAAAATACTTTAGCCGTTAAAATTTCTATAAGAAAAATGCAAACTTATAATGTTTACACAAATTTAGAGTTAGAAATATGTTAAGAAGTTTAGTCTTCAAAAACTCATTAATTTTAAATTCGTTGTTAACAAATATTTAATAAAAATATTTCCATATTTTGATCAATATTTATTCAATTTGAAAAAATCTCTATCTGAAGAACCTTCTTTCTAAATTCATACATTTTCTAAATTACACGGTAATAATCTTTGATCTTATTCTATTAAAAGTTTATTTCGTGTGTGTGTTAGATGAATATTCTCTTATACAATTTACTCCTAGATAATTAACATCTTTCTTTAAATTAAAACTATAATTTTAATTTTGATGATTTCTAAAAATTAACAAATAGTCGTCGGAAATCAAAACTTATTTTGTTTTAATATTCCTTTTAAGAAATTAAAAGACACATTTGATACTAATGCTTCTATGCCACGAAAACTAATTAAATGAGTAATGTCCTCATCAAATAAATTAGATAATTATGAAGAGCCATCATTTCAAAATTTCCAAGAGGATCAGTATTTTAAGAAAATATCATTCTTTCTTTATCAATAGACATTTTTTATAAAATAAAATATTTCATTCTAAGAAGATTTTGAAACCGAATTTGTTAAAAAATTATAATTTCTGGAATTCATAAATCTCCGATTTTGGAAGAAGCATTAATTATCTAAAATACTTATCAGAGTAAATTTTAAAAAATATATGTATAATAAACAATATGAAATAATAATAGAGAAGTTTTGCTTATTGTTTAACCTAACTATAAAAGAAAACTTTTATAAGAGAAATTATCTCTGTGAATTGTTTTTATTTTTTCATGAATACTCGCATTTTATTTCTTTTAACTTAACGTTACATTTATTTCTTGACGGATTATATTTCTTTAACAAAAGATCTTAGGATTGTACACTGATATTGTATCAAGGAATCAGTAAAACAAAAATGTTTAGTTAGAAAGGTATTTAAAAAATTTTAATTTGCAGTGCAAGCATGTGGGGAATTATTGTTTAAAACAACTTCTTATAAAAATGAAAATATCTAAGTAAAAGATTTCACAAAATACTACAATTTTTTTTTATAAAATATCTATACAAGTATTTAAAAAAGAATCTTTACAGTTGTAATGTTAATAAAAAATTCAAAACATACATTTATTTCTTGACGGATTATATTTCTTTAACAGAAGATCTTAGGATTTTACAATGATATTGTATCAAAGAATCAGTAAAACAAAAATGTTTAGTTAGAGAGGTATTTAAAATATTTTACCAATATTTGCAGTGCAAGCATGTGGGGAATTTTTGTTTAAAACAACTTCGTATGAAAATGAAAATATCTAAGTAAAATATTTCATAAAATACTACAATTTTTTTATAAAATATCTATAAACGTATTTAAAAAAGAATCTTTACAGTTGTAATTTTAATAAAAAATTCAAAAATTTTCTTTGTATAATTTGCCCTCCCTTTGCAAAAGTAGTTAAATAGAATGATTAAACAATATAAATTCCAATAAAAATAAATAAATATTTTTGATATCTTGGAGAGATTTATCATTTAATATAAAAATAAACTAAAACGTATTACAGGTATATCAGAACAACTCGTAATAAATTTATATAGAACTTACAGCAGTCACCTTTGAACTAATGTGCATAAATAGAAAATTTGCACCCATAACACAAATATAAATTAAAAATGTCATTAAAATAAATATATTATCTTTAAATATCTTATAATTTTAATTTAATCTTAAAGTAAATTTTAGTAGAATACATTTTCAAATAAAATTGTTTTTATTCCATATCAAAAATGAAAGGGTTATTTATTTATGTATTCAAATCCGTTATAAAAATTTATTATTAGAAACTGGTTCGTGAATCAAAGGTTGGATGCATTTTTGGAAATTATGTTATAAATTATATGTCGATGAGAAACATATAATTATTAAACTACTTCTCTATTATAGCTATGCTAATAAACGAAAACATTATAATAATTTTCATTCGAAATACAATGCAAAGTTTTTAATTGAAATGTGCTTTCCTACTTAAAAGTGGTCCTTTATGCAGGTAATTACAGAGAAATGTAATCTACATGTAAGAAATATTTTCAAGGAAATTTATGAAATAACGTAATAAGTTTTCATATAAACATATGAAAGAAACAAAGTAATATATTTTTTAATTATGTATAATTTTAAAGGATAAAAGTTAGAAGATTCTTGTGATTATAAGACTTTTGATTTCCTTCTAATGTGCTATTCATCAGTAGAATTTAAAAGATCATTTAAATGTCTTAATTTTTATTCAGTAATTCCTTAAATTATATTTATTTTTGGATTTCAAGAATTTACAGCTATTGTATTCAAAGTAAAATTGAATTTAGTTACATTTTCCCGTCAAAATGATTCAGAGTATTTAATTTCTGATGAGCAAATTTAAAAACAAATTCGATCTTTTTAAATAAGAAATATCATTACAAAATAATTGAGAATCGTTCTTTCTCTCATTTAATGATTCTCTTCTTTTCTTATATCTCAACCTCAAGATAGTAGAAAAATTTCTCACTTTCAATATATTTATTTCCTTACATTAATTTATTTTAGGGATACAGTTTACTGTTTAGGAACTTTTGCGAGATTTTTCTGATAATTTAAAGCTAAATAACAGAAAAAAATAATAAAAAGTTTAGAATATATACATCTCCAAAAAATATTTTTAAAGATGACATTTGATTGCCTAAAATAACTGCCTTAATGATTACATAAAATATATCGTTTTTATTAAACATAGTATAAGCCCGCACGATAAAAAATTTAGAAATTTCGAATCATTTAATATGTCTTAACTTAACTTAATATTTGTAAATTAGGATTATAATCATTGGGACTAAAAAGTTCTTTCTGAATATTCTGGTAATAAGCAGAGAGTTGATAGTATCATTTAATACATATATAGTTTTAAATAATGTAAATCCCATCGTATGAGGATATTTCGGTATTAGTTTAAAAAGTAACCCGTTAAAAGATAAGACAAGTATGCCATCGAGTATATGCGATCTATCATTAGCTGAGTTTGAAATTATCATTTTTTTCTTAATTTAAGTTTAAGCTCATATTTCCAAGCATATTATTCATAGATAATGTAGCAATACAATGTTTATTTTCAAAAATCAGTTTATTGCAGCTTCTGAAGGAGCTTATTAAGCAGAGGAATCTGAAATACTAATGTTAATAATAATTTTAAGCATTAATCTGTTCTAAGTGGCAATTTACACGTAGTGACAGATGAAAACAGAAGCAGAAATAATGAATTAAATAATGCATTATTCCTATCAGGCTACTAACCCCTGTTGTCAACACATTTTATAAACTTTCAATAAAATTTTTTCAATAAAAAATTTTCAATAAGTTATTTTTATTTCCTAATCAACATAACATTTACATGCAGTTTTAATCTTCTTAAAGTCAATTTGAAAAGTAAATATTTAACTTACTGAAGTTGCTGAAAAAATTCATGTCATTTAAAGTAATAATAACTATTTTTAAAAAGTTTAAAATTCCTTTTAATTAAAAAAACACTGTAATAAATGAATTTATGCTTTAGGTAATTATCGCTGAAATCAGAAAAATAAAAATAATCATGAACTTTTTACCTTTATTGTATTTATTTCTTCAATAATGTAAAAAGAAAAATTAGGCAGTATTTCTTTTTCCCTTACCATTCACGTTTCTAAAATAACTTTAATGTCATATAACTCATTTATATATAACTTTTTATAAAATAATAAATTTTAAGTGCGAACAATTTTTAGCACACAACCATGCATATTTCAAAAAAGAAATAGTTCAAAGAAAGAAATAGATTTCATATGCATTTTTAAATAAGAGAACAATTTTAAAATAGTGATTACAATGAAATTGAATATTCTCAAAATTTAAAGTGAAACACAATTAAATATAGCAGAAGAAAAAGAATATAAGACAGAGATTTTAAGAATAGTATATTTGAAATGAAAATTGTGAATTTATTTGCTTACATCTTTTTTAAGTTTTAATTGTAGAGTTATTTTGAAAATTTTATAATTTCTCTGGGTTGCCGAAATTTTATATTTATGAAATTATTTTAAAAAAAATTATTGATCTTAAAACGTAATCTATTTGATATGCTAAAATTTAAATTGTTGTGGTAAATTCAACAGAAAATTCCCCTTACAAACCACTTTCTTATTAAAAGGCATGCATAAAAACAATATATTATTTTGTTATGGAAACGTATATATCAAATTCAAAACAATATTTAGCAATTTTATGAGGAAAACAATAAAAAATCTCCAATTAAATAAAACATACATTTTTCTTCAGTCTGTTTTTATATAAATTCTGAAATAATTTTTTTTCTGATTAGGAATAGACCAAATGATGTAGAATATGTTACATTAAATTGATTTCACTCATTTATTAAACACATTTGATATTTAAATTACATTAATTACATGAAATGTAAGCACAAACCAATTTTCAATTACATAGGTTATAAATATCAAAAAAATTTGAAAAAAATTTGTTTTTTGAATTATTATCATTTTACAATATTCTTACAGGTAGAATAAGATAGTATTTATACTAAATAAATTAACAGTACTCAGACATGATACAATGAAAACGCTTCTCTCCTCAGAAAAATCTATCTCAAAAATTATGTTTCATGAAATAATGGAATGAAAATTTTTTGAAACTTTTAATAATGTTTTGTGCTTTCTAAATGTTTTAAATGGTTAAATTGGAAATAACTAATAACATTGGAGCTGTAAAATTATTCTTGCAGATATGATTCTTGAGAGTGAAGGAAATAAATTTGCTTAAGAAAACATTCCAACAATAAAAATATGCATTATTTACAGTTAAACAACTTTAGTAAAAAACTCAAAATATTGATTATTATTTATATTTATATAAATTTGCTAGTTAAAAATGTTTGTTTTATAATTGAAAATATTTTAAAATGACAAATTGATAACAATTAATGAAGGATTTTTGAAAACACATCATTGCATTTATATATTTTAAATGAAAAGCTAAATTAAAACTAGAGATAACATTTATCAAAATCCTTAA
The DNA here is from genome assembly GCA_037975125.1 of Latrodectus hesperus. Lineage (NCBI taxonomy): Eukaryota > Metazoa > Arthropoda > Arachnida > Araneae > Theridiidae > Latrodectus > Latrodectus hesperus. Next base: position 51,704,449 of record CM075858.1, read on the forward strand.
TATTTTTAATATTGAGCTTCATTTGCTTGCAGATAACAAAGAAAAATTAGAATCATTTTTTGCATTTTAACTTGTCTTCATGTAGGTATTACAGTTTACTTAGAGCACAATATTTTCTGAATATTAGCGGAAACTTTACATAGTTACACTGTTTTTTTAAAAGTAAACAAAGAAACCATTAATTCACTCTAAAGAACATTTACAAGTAAATGTAAAAATTTATATAGACAAGAAAAATAAAATATGAATTGCATAAGCTTATATAATAGAAAATAAAGTATTTAACAAGTATTTTATAAAATTAAAAGAGCCTTTTCCACCTTTGCAAGCTGAAAATGCTACAGTATTGCGCATAAGATGAAACTGTTATTTGAATTTTATTTTTTATAAGAACAAAAAAGACTATTTTTTAGTTCGAAACAAAGTTGCTTAAAGTTCCAAAATATGACTGAATTGTACTCTGCGTCATTCAAAGGAAACGATCATTGAATTCATTTCATTTTTATTATCTACATATTTGTATATAAATATAAATATAAATATATATATATATATAACATATATATATATATATATATATATATATATATATATATATATATATATATATATATATATATATATATATATATATATATATATATATATATATATATAAATATATGTATATTATATATATATATATATATATATATATATATATACATATATATATATATATATATATATATATATATATATATATATATATATATATATATATATATATATATTAAATATATATATATATATATATATATATATATATATATATATATATATATATATATATATATATATATATATATATATATATATATATATATATATATATATATATATATATATATATATATATATATATATATATATATATATATATATATATATATATAGATAGATAGATATAGATAGATAGATATATTCTCTCTGTGTTACTGTTGATATAATTTCCAAATGTAAAAATTAAATTCATGTTTATAAAATATTATATTATTAATATAACACTTATGGTCCATATTCATAAATATAGCAAATAAGCATAAAAAGAGTCTACATGTATTTATGGCTTGTGATTCTGATGAATATTTTTTGTTTTATACTTTAGCTATCAAATTGTAATTACATCCAATAATTTTTTTAACACATGATTACATGAAACCCATTACAGAAAAATAACTTACTGAAGTTACAAACTTTATGATATTGAAGAATACTGGAAAACATATATAGAAAAAGTAATTTTATAAAGTCCTTAATTTGTTATTTTTGTGTGTGTGTGAATCATAACAATTATTTAACTTCTCATTTTAAATCAATGTTCACTGTATATATTATCTCATTTGCGCATGAATCTCAATGATAAGTAATAATTTATTATTTGAAAATTTCAAAATACAATTCTTTATATCTTTTCCCAATCTTCTTGAAATTATTATGTTTCGTGTAGGAAGTGAGGTTTACTATACATCTTAAATGTTTCAATCACTACATTGTTTTGAAAATTTACTCTCTTTTAATTTTATAAAATTTTTGATCAGAAAAGAATAAACCGGAAGTTTTATTCAAGTTTTCTACTCCTCCGTACATTAAAACTGGATTTTTTTTATTTTGCAGTTATATATTTTATTATACATTTTTTAATTATTTTTTAAATACTTTTAATATATGATTTCTTAGTGAACTAAGGACTTTAATGAATATAATAAATTTCAATAATCCTCCATTTTAGTATAAATAATATTTGTGTTTTAAAATTCAAAAGGAAATTTTTTCATGTCTAATTCATCTAAATATTAATTTTAATTTTAAATTCTTAAGTAAATATGTTGTAGTACCCAATACTTAATATTCATTTTAAATTAATAAAAACTATCCCCTTTTTCAAATTAAAATTAAATTAACTAAACAAAATATTATTAAAACTCTATATTTTTTGTTCGTTAGTTATATTAAATTTTCAACGATATATTGATTTCCAGCAAAGAGAATTCATAATTACAATTTAAATATTTAAAATAAAATTTTTAATAAATAGCATGCTTCTGAAAAATTAATTATTAATAAATAGCATGCTTCTGAAGACATATTTGTATTTGATTTGCAAGTTTATATAGACTGTTAATGGTGATAAAATTGCATTCTTTTTTATTTATAATTTATCATATATATTCATAAATAGCACATTACAAAAATTAAAGCCATTTGAGCAATTAATATATTTTTTACAAATTTCATTTAAATGAAATGTATAAATATTTTCGCGATTCAAATCGTGAAAGTAAAGCAAATAAATTTAATTTGGGAAGAAAAACACCTTACATTTTTTTGATTTTAGAAAGAAATTCACAATTTGTGATAATATATTATTATCAGATGGCATTATTTACGTATTCTTATTTCCATAAAAATTATAAATGAATTTTAAATAATAAGTAAAATTAATATTAAATTTATACTTTGCATTTTTTTCAAGTCTCATTTATTCTTCTAACTATCGAAAATAAAAATAAGTTATTAAAATCTTTAAATGATATTTTAAATTTCCATGTATTTTATATGTTGAAAATATAACTGTCTGTAGATAATTCATAACAATAAAATAAATTTAGAACAATACAATTCATTTATTCTGAAAAAAAGTATAGAAGAATTATAATTGTATAATAGCGTATTAATTGTTTATATTTGTTTCATAACAAAAGCAAGAATATTACAACATCGCTTTTAATCATCAAAATGTTTGTTATTTATTGTTACATTAAATATATACAATTACTTTTAGTACAATAATAAATTAAAAAGCCTTTAAAATTCCCGATTTGCGTATTTATAATAAAAATATTTCGTTTTTTTATATACTTTAAAGTCACTGAAGTATGAGGTTTAGAATTCTGCAAAATATTCTAAAATTTTATATTGAACAAAAAATTATAGTGTTATGTACAAATTATCAATTATAAAAAATAAATTATAATTTACATAACATAAGAATTAGATACGCAACAATTATAATGCCCAATATACTATTTTAATGTTTAATAACAGATTACAACATAAACTTTCACTTAAAGTACCATCATGCTGCTCAATAAAAGTTTAAGTAATTGAAAATCAATCACAAAAAAACGGTATGCATTTTATAGGTAACCGTAATGTATTTCTAACTACGTGGTTTTATTATGAAGCAATAAATCATATTTTTTTCAAATTCTCAAAATTGTACTTTAGAGGTGATTAATTTTAAAAGTGCAAAAAAATCTGTTAGAGCATTAATAAATGTATTTTTAAACGTAAAATACACTGTACTGAACTAAAACATATTCCATGAAATGCTACCCTTTTTTAAAATGTAACTCTTACGAGTAACAAATCCAATGAGTACAAATATAATCAATCAAAAAGTATTGAAAGGTCATTTATCATCGTGTTCAATTACCACACAAAAGGTTTTCTTTTCTTAAAATGTACTTTTTGTAAATAGCAAAAACTGTTGAAGGTACTCGAAATTAGAAAAGTTATCTATAATTAATATATTGATTGAAACATCTTCAATGTTTTCTCATTTATAAATATAAATATTGAGAAATAACTTACTTAATATTTATTAATGCTCAGTGCTGAGTAAGATTCTACACACACACACACACACACACACACACGCAATATATATATATATATATATATATATATATATATATATATATATATATATATATATATATATATATATATATATATATATATATATATATATATATATATATGTAATATATTTATAAAAATTAAGCGATAATAAATGTGAAGAATAAAATTTCATAAAGAATGCTTTTCTGAAGAAATTATTCTTAGCATTTGAGTTAAAAATTCATCAGTGTATCAGCTGGTTCCGAACATTCATTCTAAATTGTGTAATATTATAATCTAATCTATATCAACTTTATTTTTCAAAGATTCATAACGGATCATGAAAAATCATATAATTCAACTAAAAACAATATGATTTCGTATGTATTTCTATTGAAATAAAATGCTAAAGATGATGTCTAACAGAAATTAACTACAATCTATATTTATATGTGCTATTCATTCATAAGACGATGTTATTATTAATGTATCAATATTATATTATATGTATTATTCATTCATAAGGAGTTAGATTAAAAATAATGTGAAATAAATTCTGAAAAGCAAAACCAAAAGATGGATTAAAAAATTTTAATAACAAAGCCATGAGACAATCAGCCAATGACATACATAATATATGAAGCAAGATTCTAACAACATTTTAAAGATTACTATTCTTACTTGGAAAAAGAAAGTGTAAGAACTAATGTAATCTGTAGGGTGTTAAAAATTTGTTATGATAAAAGTATATCTTTCTTGCTTAAAGTATTTTGTTTAGGCATAAAAATTTTCATGGTTACCAACTAAACAAGTAAGTTTTATAAGAAAATACGATAATCTAATTAGTTTTTAGTTTTATAAAAAGATAAAATTTTTGAGTTAAGCAAAATAATAGCACTTAAACATTTTAAATAAACATAGTTTGGGAAGATATAAAAATGAATATGGATATAAAAAATTAAACATTTAAGGTAAACATTGCTTAAAATAAATGAATCCAATGACATTATATTTAGGATTCAGTATACTTGCAAAATGTGAGAAACTACAGAAAATTTTAGGCCTAGGAAATAAAACTATGCTCATAAATCTAAATTTAAGGACAGACGTTTGTATTTTAAAATATACATTAATCATCTTGTTTAATAAGAGCCGGAAACAAATCTTCAACGTACGAAAATGTAAATATAGAAACATTAGCATACAACACTTAGAAATGCAAAATTTATTCGAATACCCATTCTGAATGTTGCTCATATGTTGATTTGTTTCACTTTTTATATGAAACGTATTGAAGGTAAAAATGAACACATTTTACCATAATCTGTCTTTATTTGCAGCACTTTTGGGATTAATCAAGACAAATTATTTGTTTATATTTTTTTTGTTTCCAGCATTTTAATTAGCAATTTAAATTTTAGTTTAGCATTGTTATATTCTCAAACTTGAAGGTTTCTTATTGTTCCATTCAACAAAATTATCTGATACGAGTATCCTGACATTAATTATGTACTTACAATTGTACTATTAATTAAATATCCTAAAAACTATAGCTTAATGTTTTTTATGAAAATTTCTTTTACAAATTATAATTTTGATATAAAAGAACTCTTATACTGTCCTTTTTTGGCCACTTTCTTCACCTGAAGTATTTCTCAACTGGGATTTATATTACTAAGTGCATTCCAAATATTTATTATTATAATATTTATTATTTAACATGAGACTAGACACAATCCCTATTGATCTAAAAATATCTAAAATGTCTAAACAATGATGGAGATCCCGCAGAACATCTTCCTTGTAAAATTTAGAAACACCAAAAGAGAGCAGGAGAAGAGAAGGTAGCCAAGCATCAATGGTACCCCGGGTATGTTTTTTGATCCTGCTTAAAAATGAGGGTTCCTGTGTGACCACACAAGAATAGCGAAAAAGAAGTTTGGTGGGATTTCAGTTTAAGTTGGATGGAACCCCCAGGATATTTTCCAAAATACTAAGAGTGGTTGCAAATATGAATTCCAAACCTGTTGAAACAATCTTAAAATCGAACTCAAACATGCAATTTTGAAGAATGGTAAATATTTAATGAGATGTTAACTATAAACCTGCCGATGATTAAAATGTTGACTAACTATTGGATGCTAAGAATTCTAACCACTCAGTTGTCTTCTTAAGAAATTCGTAGATATTTTTATGCTTGCACTTGTGATTGAAACACGTCTTCTTTGTATTCTTACTTAACATTTTCCTAAGTCTTTATACTTTCTTTTTTAATTTGTGATCAAAACTTTTTCATTAGTTAAATGAGGATTTTTAAATGATTTAATATATTAGATTTGTTAATACATTATATATCAATGGGAAATTATACATTAATGTCCCATTAAGACAATAAATAATGATAAAACAAAAATTCAACTGACTTAGGGAACATTTTCTGTAGGTAAAACTGCATTACATCAATAAATGTCCAAGGGTTTCTTCCTTAAACTAAAGTAGAATTGAAATATTCAAAACAGGGAAACTCTTGCGACTGCATCTAATTTCCCCAGAGATTTTAGTAAAAGACAGCGTTCCACATATGTCTGATAAAGTGATATTTGTATTTCCGAATTTTTCGATAAGATTTACTTCCAAAAAAATTGCCTTACCCTTCCCTGATTTATAAAAGATATCAATATTCATTTATGCTGAAAGTTACTATTACTTTTCTTTTGAAATTTAGTAAATGGGAAAAACATTTTCTCATTTGAAACAATTCGGGTTCTTACATAACAAAAATAATATTTTTCAATAGTTCATAGCATTTCAAATAATTGTTAATGTTACTAAAGATAGCGAATTATCTATTTTAAATGAACTTGACAATGTGTTACGTTAAAATATTTAGTTGTCATTTAAAAATAACATTTCCTAGTTACATATAAAATTAATTTGTGTTATAATTTTGTTTTCATTGACTATATAACTTCGTGTGTGTGTGTGATATATATATATATATATATATATATATATATATATATATATATATATATATATATATATATATATATATATATATATATATATATATATATATATATATGTATATAAAGTAAGCTTTTATTAGGTTTATCAATTGTTCTATGTGTGTGTGTCAAAGTGCTTTCAGGTAAAAATCAGCATATTTTTAACTTAATGATTTTACGTACAGACAATTTAATAAATTGGTTATCACTCTCGAAAATAATAAATTTTTTGTTTTTTCCATAAACTGAATTTAAAATAATTTTGAATTTCTGATTCATGAAATTGAAGAACATTCTTAAAATATATTATTAAAGTTATTGTTATGTTTTGCAATTTGTTGATTTCTATATAAATATATTTGAAAAATTATTGACATATCTGAATTTTACTTCGAATGTACAAGATAGCTTTAAAAAAATATACCAAACATAAGTTAATTTTCATATTTTTAGAATGAATTATTGTAAATTGTAAATCTGTAAAACAAATGTAACTAACAAAACATTCATCATTAAGAAGGAGCTTTTATTATTTTAAAATGTATTTTGTACTGTTATTTAAAAAAATTAAAAGCAGATTTTTTTTAATTTACAGGTTAATAGAAAAACTACAGTTGTCGTAACTTTTGGGCGAAAAGTTGGATTTTTGATATACTGCGTGTTGCCTGAATGACATGCATTGTTCCAAAATTATAATTTTTGATTTAATATGTTATGAATTTTTCTCATAATTTCCCGATATTGCTAGATTTTTTTTCCTTAAGATGCAATTAGATTATTTTACAAGTACATTCTGTGTGTTTAAAAGCTGAATTTTACCAGTTTTCTTTAGTTCTCATCCTTTTATGCTGTGATTGACTTTATTCTAAAAAAATATTTTTAACTCTTATAAAAGAGTAATTCTTTCCATATTCAAGATAATATTCTGACTTTTATTCTGACAATATTATAAGCAATGATATATTTAGATAAATTAGTTTAAAATACCATCCAGTGGATAGCAAAACCATAAGTTAAATTTACTCAAAAAATCCTCATACCTGTTCATGTCTTATGTGTACCTGTAACTGTTTAGTTTTTTTTAATTATTTGAATTCCCTTTAAAGTTAATTTAATAAATGAAACATATATTACTTGTTTCAAGAAAAACATTGCAAATTAATTTATATATTAATTTATATAATTACAAATTAATTTACATATAATCTCTTACGTTCAAGAAAAATAATAATTTATAAAAACTGAAATACATAATCAAATGAAATTGTTCAGTGAAATTCATCTTATATAACCCCATAAATACAATCGTAATTACATCAGAATTCCTTTCGAGACCATCGAAAAGAAGGTAACTTCCTATTTCAGCTTGAGTTGTTTTCTTATCCTTCAAGTGAAAAGACACAATGTGAACATTGCAGTGGTCAAAGAGTGACCAAGACTGATTTGGATGTTAGTTCATCCTAAATAGCGTCTCTGAATACAATGTTCTCTGACATTATTCTTAAAAGATAATGAAAAAAAAACGAAGAATGGTCCTAGAAAGAGGAAAATTCCGGACAAAGGGCAGTCACGAAAGCAGAAATGGAAGAAAAAGAAGAAACTGTTACTCTATTGGCTTAATGGTGCAGAAGAAATACTATTTACGTGAAAAAATGTCATATATAAAAGGAAAGTATTTGTTCGCGTGAGGAACTCAATATGATGCTGTTTAAAAGTATGTGATAGTTTCGCAGGAAAGAATGCGAAATTTGTTATCTTTTTATTGGAGCATATCACAGTAAAAAATCTTTGTATGTATAGTAAAATATACTGCTCAGAAATACAACCAATCATTAAGAATGCAATGTTTATTTTACGTAATATATGTAGACTTAAAATAAAATAAATTTTTTTTAATCTTTTAGACGATATTTAAATTAAATTTAATTCATTCAAATTTAATTTAAATTAAAATTTTTAAGAAAAGTTAACAGTTTTTATAAACATTTGATAGAGAGGTGTTGATGTACTCACGGGTGCGTATTTATTTAAAAACTTCACATAAATCAAATAATCAGTGCATTAATTTTAGATTAATTAATTTACTCCTAAGAATTTATTTTAAGGAGTTCATGTTAATTTGAGTATTATTTATGAGAATTAATTTCAAAAGTAAAATGTTAATCAATTATGTTACTTTAGGATTTCAAAGATATTTTCGAAAGGGAAACAGAAAATATCAATTAATGTCAAATTTATTGTGTGTTAGGAGTAAATTGTTTACATAATAAAACTTTCTTAAAAGGAAAATGAGGAATGTATATTTTATAACTGAAACAAATACATAGGAACACAAATTCATAAAATATTTTCTCACATGTTTCAATCATTTACTTCTTTTTTTTGTATTTGTATAATAGTACAAATCATTTAAGATGTTCAATTACACTTTCCTCCATTTTAAGAAAAGTTAGAATAAATGAAAGGGTAATATATAAATAATAATATGTGAGAAAATACTAAAGTATTTGAAATTCTCATTTAGAGTTAATCGCTGTCAAATATTTCATATTTGGTAAATGCAGAAAATCAAATTGTTAGTTTGAAGGAAATTTAACACATTTTCTATACTAATAATTGAAATCTAAATAAAATTCAGTTTAAAATTTTAAGACGCGACATTTTAGTCAACATAATTAATTAAAATTACTTCTAGAAGAATATAGTGACATTTAATTTTAGTCCACAGTTTAGTTATTTAATTCGCATAGTTTTCAAAGTCTTGGAAAATCGTTAACGTTTATGAATTGTAAATAACTTTACACAAATGATCTTATAAGGGAAATCCTTTTCCTGTTTCTTGCTGCATATTCAGAAAACGATTCTGTTCATAAGAAAATATCGCAGTAGAAAATTTTACTTATGGAACATTTTGAATTTACAGAATACAATTATCATTGACGACAACATATTGTAGAACTGTCTTTCACGTCACAGTGTATTTTAGATTTGATAAATGCTAAGGATATCATTTAAATCCAAGCTTTCTATAACAATCAATATTAGAATGGATAGATTGCCTTTAAGGAGTGGAGTGATAAGGTTTCAATGAATATGTTGAAAATGTAGCATTTAATTTTATTTATATTTCTTAAATACTCAGTCAAAAAAGACTGAAAATAATTATATGTACAGAAAATTCTTAAATATGCATGTGCATTGGATTTTCTAGGATTTTCTTATGATACAATTAATTTCATATAAGTTAGGGAAAAGTCACTAAATAGATATGAATCTTGAAAATATACAAATCTATATAAAATTTGAAAATAATCATAAGTAACATGTGCTGATGAAAGATGTGATGTACAAAATTGTTGCACTGCAAAAGGAACACGTAATCATCATAAACATAAAAATGTGTATTAAAGACCAAATTTGCATAATTTTTAACATCAGACTACGTATAAGGTGGTCTCACATAAAATTGACTCATGATTTTTTTCTTTAGCAATCATGAATGCGGCCTATTATCTATAAAATGTTTTCTTATAAGGTAATTACGTGGAGCATGTTAAAATTCCTTGAAAGGGCATTAGGCCATTGGGCAATCCATAACGTTTTATAGAAAGATATTAGGAATAACTAATTTGTAAGAATAGTCTCTAGGCACATTTTACATGTAAAACAGCGATGAAGAAATATCGAGAAACTAAAACTCAGAACAGGTACAAATAGAAAGGGCCTAACATGATGTGATTTGCTTAATGTGATGATCAATGAAATAGCTAACAGTGGGTCCTGTTGTTTAAAGAATTCAGAAAAAATTCTAACAATAAATACGTCTGCTAGAAAATACATTCCAGGGCAATCACATACTACGACGGGCTCTAGTGACTGATATTTTTTATGAGCACGAATGCATGGGACACCTGTTGTCTTTCAATTCTTAATGTTATCTTTCTTTTTAAAATTTAATTCTTTTATTCTTATGTTTCATACTTGAATTTGAAATACGAACTCATTTCTAAATTTATGAAACTGTAATAGCATTTCTTGTATGAACCAAATTGTTCTGTATTCCAATCTTTTCCCGTAGCAAAAGCAAAAGCACTATCAAAAGCTTATTTGGATCAATATCAACCATGTGTAGATTGCACATGATGAGACCAACCGTCTGTATCCCTTTACATCAGGTTTTTTTAAGATATGTTTGAGGTGAGTGGGTCAACTGTCAACTACATGGTTGATAAATGCTCACTAAAGTAAAATATAACTGCATTACGTACATCTGTATTTCAGTTAAATCCCCAAACTGGCAGAGAACGTTCATTATTTTTCAGAGAAATTTGAACCCACTATGATCCAACAGACATCCATAAATAAAAACCAAATGTGTTGGTATCACTTTATGTGTACAGGCAACCACGTATTTTTACGTGGAACTGTGACTGTTTACGCGTATAAGATGATATACTTGATGCTTATGTGTGCCCTTAAGAAGGAATATGGGATGATTTTCTCTTAAAAGAGGGCATGAGCCACTTCATGGTATTTATATCAGGAATTCTTATCTTGAGTTGCAAGCAATTCAAATCAAGAATTGACCAATTCTATCATAAAGATCGGATTTTAGAGAACGTTCTTGGAAGATTTTAAGGGATCAAAGTTGCTATCTGTCCTACTAAAAAGACTCTAGAAGTGCTTAGCACTACCATAGGAGATGAATAGCTATCAATTCCATCCAAACTGAGATTTCACATAATTTATTGCCTCACTCATCAATGTAAGAGCTGTGTTGATATTATAAGAATTAAACTGCATAATAAAGGTACCTAGTAGATAAAAATTGACACATCTAATTCACCCATTTCTTAAATGCATTAATTTGTATAAAATCCTACTATTAGATATTTTTTCTGATTTTTGAAGACAATTGCTTATTATGAGAACATTTCAGTAATTTTAACAGGTGATTACTAGATTAAACTCTGTTTTTTTTTTCCCAAAATTTTGATTTTAAGGAACGTATAAATACTGAATTGCAGAGATGTACGTTGCAAAATTTTAAGCTAATTTATTTCATGTAAGATAGCAACATTTTTTTGAACCTCTAAATTACCAGTCAGATATTTTATCTTAATACATTCAGTTTTCTATTCTTAACAAAAATAATAGTTTTGCAATTTTGATGCAAAAAATGAACTTAAAAAATAAGCCCATTTCTAATGACAATATTACCAAGCGAATAAGTTACCATTTGACTATCAGTCCATTTTTCACTTGGATTAATTTTAGCTCCATTGAAAAATACTGTTTTAAAAATGTGGTTATTGGAGTTTTGGTTCAATTTATATACGTTTCTGCCATGAATAATTTTAAAATATGCCATCAATAAAAGTTTAAAAATCTGTAAAATTATTATTTTATTTACCAGAGAAACGTAGAAAGTTTTATTTATTTTTAAAGTATTTACATTAGTTTTGTCTAGGATATCAAAGTGAAAACTGACCTTACCTCTTATTAAATAGTTAAATTAAATATTAAATACAGGGTTAGCAAGAAATAAGTTTCCCACTTCAGAGAGCTGTAGAATACGTTCTATTTGTCCAAATGAGATAAAATTTGAACTACAGATAATTCAAATAATGCGCTTGAGATTTATTTTAAAAACAATAGTACAAATTTTCGCCGATAGATGGCACAGTAATACATATAAAAACATTTGACATTCTTTATAAATGTTAAATAATAATAATAAAGTAGCATTGCAACTGTTTAATATGCCCTCTTCATTTTCAACAATGTTCTTTAATCGCAAAACCATATTTTCGACAGCAGACTGGAGTGAGTCTGTCGGAATATCAAGGAGATGGCGCCGAAGGCTGTCCTTCAGATCTGGTACAGAGGCTGGCCTTTTACGGTAGACATTGTCCTTCGAAAAACCCCACAACCAAAAGTCGCAGTGGGTGATCCCGGCGCAGCCGGCGAACGAGGAGGCCATGCCGTAAGGAAATGACGGCTGATAACCCGAGCCTCAGTAAATTGCTTTCTTAGCAGTTGCTTTACACGACGATCATATGAGGAGGTGCGCCATCCTGCATGAAAATGATGTCCTGAAGGCATCCACGCTGCTGAAGTTGTGGGATTACAAAATCCCTCAGCATATCTTGGTACCATTGTCCTGTGATCGAACAGGTTTTGATTCCATTTGCAGTTATCTCTTAAAAAAATACGGTCCAATCACAAAAGTAGCCGTAAACCCACACCATACTGACACTTCTTCAGAATGCAAGGGTTTTTCCTGGATAGCGCGATGGTTTTCCGCTGTCCAAATTCGACAATTGTGGGTGTTGACTTGCCCATTAAGTTGAAAGTGGGCTTCATCAGTCCACAGAATATTCCATGGCCAACCACCATTCGAGCAAGGAACTGAAGTGCAAACGTTTTACGAACCTCTGAGTCCCCGTCCTGCAACAAGTGCAGAGGAAGATTTTTAGTACAGTGGAATACGGCATATCCAATACACGGGAAACAACTGGCACACTCACACTACCATCCGGCGACTGACTGCTGGCTTCAACGACCGTGGTAGCCACATTTTCGACGCTAGAAGATTGGATTGGCTTTCGTCCTTTTCCAGTTCTTTCAAATTTCTGCATCATCTTACGTAACGCGCATGGAGACATTGGACCTCTTCGTATCTACTTCATACGGCGAAATTCTTTTACAGCTGCAACGGAGTTCTGCTGATTCTGGTAGAACAATTTTACAAGAAGCGATTTTTCTTGCAAAGAAGGCATGATGTGCAGAGAAGTAACTAATGCTCGTTCAGCATCTGACTTCTTTTTACCCAAAGATAATGCTAATAGGCATGTCCAGTAAGCAAATGACTTTACATATTTTCAGTATATGCAAATACCATTAGTATTACAGCGCCATCAATCGGCGAAATTTTGTATTATTATTTTTTTTAATAAATGTCAAACGCATTATTTGAATTATCTGTAGTTCAAATTTTATCTCATTTGAACAAATAGAACGTATTCTACAGCCCTCTGAAGTGGGAAACTTATTTCTTGCTAACCCTGTACAACTCTTGTATAGTTAGTATTTTCCGTTAATATTTAGTGGATAAGGATATAATATATTTTGTTATTCTTAAAATCAATCATATTCGAATTTCTCCATAATACTTCGTTTTTTAGTAACCCAATCAGAATAAAGTGTATTGATTTATCTTTCTAACAAATTACGTTGACAATATTGCAAGTGCTTTCGAAATAAGTAATTGCATACGAAATTCCAAATGAATTACTAAATACATATGGAAATTCCTTCAATTAACATCACTTCAAGATGCGAATATTGATTAACATTTTTCAAATTCTATTGTTTGCTTCACAATTTTCATTATATTTATTATGCTAGAAATACATAAATTACCGGTATTGAAATGAATTAATATGATTTCTGTTTGTTAAAACTTTACAAGTCACTTAGTTTGTCTGTGATATTAAATAAATGAAGTTATTTGAATTTGATCTTGTATTGTAGATAGTCTAATATCTGTCAATTTATACAAATATTTGTAAATTATCCACAACATCTTGTGTTTTCTTGATGGAACTTGCTATCTGAAAAGATCCTCCAAGAAAATGCAAAGTATTGTGCCTATATTCACGTGTCTTAAGGACTCGAATAAATAAACTTTATGATGACACACACACAGAGATATGCACAAAGAAATATGGATTTCTAATTATTTGATTTAAAAAAAAGTAATTGACAATTAATTTGAATCTTACACGAAATTTTTGATTTTAATATATGCTTCTTATCGGTAAAATTTTTGATTTATTAATACTTCAACTTTATGACTTTAACTTATTATTTACAACTGAGTTAAAATTTTTAAACGGTCTAATTAACTATTGCCTTTAGGATAATTACATCTGAAATGTTAAGAAATATTTGTATTGACACTTAATATCTCACAATGCTCAAGGAGTTTTACTAGTAATTTCCTTTATTATTATTAATCATTCTTCATAAAATGAATGTTGTCATTTTTATATATAGATGGTTTAAAATTTTTAGAATTTTAAAAATGTCAAAATAATTTGTAGTATCATTCATGATTTTCCTGCTAAATAATTTTATTATGTAAAGATTTTTCAAAAAAATAAATGAGAGATAAATATTTAAATATGTTCACCATTTTACATTTTCAAAAATGTAACTTTTGTATTTATATCGATTCATCATGATGATAAATTATTAAATTTAAAATAACGAACATTATTTTTCTTAGTATAAAAGTTACAATAGAAAATAACTACGAAATTTCGTGTTTTCAATTCCTCAGTGAAAATTTCAAAACATAATTGAAGTAAACTATATTAAATTAAAAGTATAATGGTGCATTATATTTAAACACGGAAATATATATGCAAATTAAACAACACATAAAAATGCTTCAATATTAAAAAATAACAATCATTTAAAATGAAATAAATTATATGATCAATGATAAATATAATATACTTTTTTTTAACATTGATGCAATAGATTTCTTATGATTTTCGTAAAAATTATTAGAAAGACAAAAATTAAATACTATAAAATATCAAAATAAAATAACAGCCTTAATTTCTTTTGGTATAATTTTGATGCTTTAATGTTTTCTATAATAATGATAACCTACAATAATGATGTTTCTTATAATAAAGATGAATTTTTTTTTCCGAAATAAAACTAATAAGAAACTTTATATCCAAAGTTGCAAGAAGTTCCTATAACCCCTTCTTTATTGGTTGAGTCTTACTTAGACAAGCCTAATCAAGAATTCCTTCATCAAATAAGTATCCACAATTTCTCACATACAATAAATAACCACCATAGAATTCACCCGGTAAGGAATCTCATTACACTCACGTTCCTGCAGTATCTTCTGTTTATTATAGATGTTGAAATACTAAAGAATGCAGACTAAGGACATAAATATGCTATTAAAGCAACACAGTGAAACACATCCTTATCTAACTTTAAAAGGTGAAATAGACGTAATTTTTATATCTAAATGTGTCACAGTACATTGAATAGAAATTGAAACGTCAAATTCTTGATGATTGAAAAGCTATAGATTCAATGTTAAAATTCATTGTGCAGAATTTAATTTTAATGTGGAAAAGTAAAATTTATTCCCTTGGTCTCTTCTAATGCATAATAATAATCAAAAATCAATTAAAATTATAAATTAAAATTTTAATTTATAATTTTAATGGATTTATTATTTAAGATAAAATAATAACTAAAATAAATAATAAAAACATAAGGTAATTTAGTTTTAAATATATTAGAAGTTTTACCTATAATTTAAAACTGAAAATATATTTTTATTTTTCTAAAATTTTTCTATTTATACGGATACATTTCTGCTTATTGGTTTTGGATTGTATGATTTTATTTATAGAGTAATAAGTGATTAATGTTATTTAATATTTTTCTGTTTAATTTTTTTCTGTGAAATATGAAATATTTTCAAAATTTAACCAGAAGGTTTTATCAGGTTAAATAATAGTTCCTTAGATCTTATACATAATTTTCTTAATGCATTCCATAAAGTATTACTAAGATCTATAATAATCACAAAAATTTATAAACTTGATTAAGTTACAATTACTACACAGAAGAAAATTTGCAATTGGATTTGTTAAAAATTTTTATCACTAAATTTGAATTATTTTATTAGACAAAATAATAACTTCTATGTTAATATTCTCAGTATGTTAAAATAATTCAACTCGCCAAGAATTGGTTCATACAATGTAAATAAAATTTAAATTCTTTTAAAACAAAAAATATTCAAAAATGTTATATTTGGCAAAAAGTGGAAAATATTCAGGGGGTTTTAACTTTTGGATATTTCTATTAGTGAGAACTAGTAAAAAATCAATATAGGAAACGAAGTCGCTGTTTTATGTATAATAAAATAGTTTTAACTAAAATGCTTTTACTAATTTAAATAAAATAATTTAAATATGAAGTATTTTCCAGTGTCCGTTTAAATAAAATATCATTTAAAAAGTTATTATATTTCCTTACAAAACTTAAGTAAAAAGCCCATAAAAATAGCTAAAATGTATTTAAAATAAGAAACATTCTTAAGGAAAGTAATAAAATCATTATAAATGAAAAATATAAGTTTCTCTAAAAATTTTAGGTAAATTAATGTAATCCTTAAAAAATCATTTGAAAAATAATTTTATAATTTAATTGTGTAACATAGTCTGTGAATTGTTATGCTTTCTTATCTTCTGGGGCAGTTTTACTCTCAGCTTGATTGCTTTTAAGTTTATTATAAATTTAACTTTAATGCCCAAGGTTTCAAAATTCCCACCAGATTTTCAAATAGAGCTGTACACTGAAATTGGCTTATATTTTTTTATTATTTAGCTGTAGGTATTCAGTTGTCAAATATTTTTTAAATTCAAGTGGATTTGAAAAAGCAATTATTAAAAGTTGATACATTTTACCGAGTTGTTTATGTTTTCGAGAAAATGTGTAATATTTTCTCGAAAACATACGCAACTCGAAAAACGCAAATAGTGGCATTATTAAACTATCACACTCCTTAGAGCCGCCCACGAGATATCATGTTATAAATATTCAGAGAAGATGGCAATACCGCTTCTGCATTAATTGCGATAACATTTCATTAACACCAAAGCACATTTTTAACTGCTCTGTCATTTCAAGATCTCTGGCTCAGGTCAAGGAATTTCCCCTTCTCGACATTGAAAAGAGTCTGTATTCCGAAAACTTTAAGGAGATAGCCAGCTGTGTTCTGCACACTCATGATCATCAATAGCTCTTCCCATGGACATAACCCCGACAAACTCATGATATATATGTAAATCATTTAATTAATTTAATTACCATTGTAACAATCATAATCCTGACTAGCTGATTTTCTGTTAAATTTAAAATAATTTTTAAAAAAATAATATATTAATCGTCGAGTATATATATATATATATATATATATATATATATATATATATATATATATATATATATATATATATATATATATATATATATATATATATATATATATATATATATATATATATATATATATATATATATATATATATATTTATTAATCATTTCTGCTGTATAGATTACTAATTAAAGCCTCGATTAACGAGGACCTTTCATAACTAGAAAATCACATAACGCTAAAAAAAAATGGTAAATGAATGATTCTAAAGGAGCGACAATTCGCATAACAGGTGGGAAAGGGATAGGATGTATGGATTATGCGTTTATTGCAACAATCTGTATTCAATTGCAACAATTAATATTCGTTCCACTAAAATCATATTTTTGCTTGTGATCCCACATTCTCTCAAACTTCTATTATATTGTGCTATACGTACATGAATAAATACTAATTGAATTAATAATTAGGAATATAATCAAGAAATATATTTAAGATTTTTTGTGTAAAATGCTTTTAACAAACGCTTGCAAAAGTGCTCCCGAAAAAAAAGCTGAGAAAACAGACAAAAGGGAAAAAATAATCGTGAAAACGAAACTTTAAAACATTAAAAGGATAAAACAAAATATAAGCGTGTTTGATTTAGCATGCACACATTATCCATCTACATCAAAGATTTACATTATCCTTAAAAACAATGAAAAAATTAAGGAGACAAATGCTTCACGGTGTGTAACAAGAGTATCAGCGTAACACATATGTATTCTCGTCGATATGGACAAATGTAAAGCAATTGCAAGCTATTTATGAGAAACTGGTAAAGATTTTATCTCAGCCGGTTTATAAAGACACCAGGATCATCAATGGCCAAAGAAGTTTATAAGGAAAGCCGATAGTTGTTAGAAAAGTTCAAGAGGGAAAGGGACATCCATCCACAGTGTTATAAGGCGCGATGAAATAGTAAGTTCCAACACAAAAGGAACAGAAGAAATTAATCAGTGATTTCAAGAGAAGCTCGTAGATTCTTAAGGCAACTTGATGTAATGAGTTTTTATTATCAAGAAGAAGGTCTGTTCTTCAAAATCATTTAAGAAAAACATTTGACAAAAATTTAAATTTGAATATTTCTCGATTCGGAAACTGTCTTAAAGTAGTTACCTGCTGCATATTCCCTTACTATAAGAAATCAAAGGAACTATCTTTTCATCCTATATAATTCATAAGTCATAACGACATTACATATTATAAAACTATTTTATGCTACTTAATTCTTCTGTGTTTTTTGCTGCATAAATTGGGCATTTTTTGTTACAATTTTTTTTCATTTTTCTTAATTTGCAAAAATGTCTAAGCTTCATATATTCAAAAATAATTTTTCAAAATATTTTCTCATTTAAATACATTCCAACAAAATAAATTTATTAAAAATATTAAACTAAAAACAACTTTCTTGAAACATTATTTAAAAATAAAAAATGTATTTATGGAAATATTCTTTAAGTAATAATTACAGAAATTTTAGTACACAAATGCTATGTAGGATATGATAATTTATGTAATTGTTCTGTAGATCAATAGTTTTGTTTATTTAGTTTTTTAATTCTATATTAAGTACTTTTTTTCAATCAAACAAATTTCAGCTTTGGGATACTATGTTTTAAAAATTAATCAATATATAATGACTTTTAATTGAAATAAAAAATATATTAATTAGTAACATAATGTAATTGTTCTTATTAATGAATACTTAAGCAGAAAACATGAATTTCATGAAAAAGTAATGGAATTTCATAAGGAAATTGGATATAAATAACAATTTAACTTATTAACTTCAATTGGTTAATTACATGTTTAAAGATTTTAAATAATTTAAATTCAATCACTTCAAACAAAGTTATCATTTAATCTTTCTTTCTTTTAATGGTAATTAGAAGTCATGATAAAATCTAAAATATTTGGAAATTTATTACAAAATACTATTTTGGTAAGCAAAATATCTCTAACACTGTATATTGAATTAAGATATTATAAGCAGGATTTATTAGTTTTAAATCAAATATTCCTAGAGTTAGATATAGCAAATCGAAATGAATATTAAATGGAAAGTATAGACAAAAGAAATATAATACCTTAAAAAATATAAGTTTTTTTCAAGTACAGTAAGAAAAATGGAGCATTTAAAACTATGAGAAGAAGAAAAAGTGGGATGTATCACTTAATAAACGTTTCTTGTAATTTTACAAGCTTACTGAGTTTAGCCCTGTAAATTAGTTATGTAATTTGCATTGTTTGACTGTTCGAGATCACTTAACTTAGAATTCTTTTCATATGAATATGTTTAAAATTACATTTTGGTTTCAAACAAAAGAGAATTAGAATATGAAACTAAGTATAATAATGTAACAAATATTTAGATGAGTACAGTCACAATTTCTGGAGTTCATTTTGGAAAAACATTTACTGGAATTCTTAAAAGCAGACTCATTTATCCTTAAAAAACTGTAAAGCTTAAAATTGTTTATTTTTTTCGTGAAAACAACTTAAGTGATTTCTCCATATATCTTTTCTTAGTTTATTATAAACATTTCATTAATGATAATTTATTCTGATGTTTAGTTTTAATTTTATTTTCAGGTTCGAATCAAATTTAATATTTTTATTTTCTATTAGTAATAGTTTTTATAAAATTTTTATAAATATTCTACACATAATATTTTTGTGTAGAATATTTCAAAAAATTTAACAAAAATTTATAAATATTATACACAGAGATTGTATTTTTGTTGTTTAGGGATCAATTAATTAGGAACAATTAATGATCCTTACAGAAGTATACAAAATTTTAGAAAAAAATATGCAACGTCATACTTTTTACATTATATATCTTTGACAATACTTCTATGTATATAAATTTATAAAATTTACCTTTGTTTGCCATGCATAATTTATAGCAGTTCAAATTATTTTGATTGTTTGATCTAAACAACTATGGCTCCTCTACAGCCATTTCTACTTTGAATTAATTCCAGTTATTTCGGATTAGGAATATATTGGAAAAATAGAATTCAACAATATATGATATATATTCAAAATATAACCGATAAATTTTGAAAGGATAGAAATTGATTATGTGCGAATAATTCTGCTTGTATCATTTATCTTGAGATGAATATAATAACACTAATCTCTCTGAATTAATTTCTTTCATTAATTTTGATGACTAAATTATTCTCTTTATTTCATTAATTGAGAAATGGAATTTTAAAGAATCATGCAGTAAATAGAAGAAAGAAAACTTTTCCTTACTATTGATTGTATTTCCGTATAACCTTGATTATTATTCTCTTTTTGTTAAAACTATTAAATTAAGAGGATTTAATTAGCATTCATGAGCAAAGACTCAGGAATTAGTAGCAACGTTTCTTGATATTGGTAAATCATTAACATGAGATTACAAAAGAGATTATTAAGTTTTACAATCAAACTTTCATCTGAACAATTAATTAGCTGAGAAATTATTAAATGTAATTAATTCTCAATAGTTTAAACAGTTTTCCTTTCCACATAGAAGCTTCTCTCTTTCATTGTCAAAAGTTCAATGAAAAATATTGACAAAATGTTAGCATAATCTTATTTTAAAGTATTTTGAAATAAATGAAACAAATTACATCCTAAGAAAACTAATTTTTATGATAAAATTTACCTTTCTCAAAATGGTATACTCAAAAACGAATTTCATTCAAAAATTTTAATTATCTGTTAATAGTATTGGAAATCTAATCTCATAACGCATAAGTAATTTTGCTTTTAAAAGTAAAATTAAATAAATATATTAAGTTATTTTCATAAACATAATCATGTAATATAACTGAAAAATTAGAAATGATTTGTTAACTTTGAGTTTTTAGAGTTATAATAATGTTTTACTGTTTTTTCAAAAATAATTATTGATGGTTCAAAGTTACAATTCTTTCAACTATTTTATCTTCCCATTATTTTTAAATTTACCTTTTGAAATATTTTTCCCTTTTCAATGAACTTTCAGTAATTCTCTTTAAAACATATTTCCTTTCAGTGTAAAATGATCTCCCCAACAGGTGAACTTAAGAAATGGTGATATTTAACACTGTAGAAGTGATAATAAATTTCTGTAGTGAATTCTCTGGTAACAAACCAAGATCGATATTGCTTCAGTTTAAGCAAAAAAATCAAAGTATTGCAAACCCTATTATGTGGTTATCCCCTGGAGCAAACAAACTGTAGTACGTATTCTTCTAGAAAAAAGAATCTATAAAATGTACCTTTTCAGAGAAGAAAATAAGTTTAGTTTTTTTCTATAAAGCTCACTGCCTTAATACTATAGTTTTAGAAAAAGTCTAAAAAAGTATTTAAAAAGTCATTTTTATACCAAAAATATTTTCTTAAATAACTTTGAATTTTGCTACGTTTCTTTATACCAATGCGTGATAAAATTATTGTCTTTAAATTATAACATAAATATTTACTACGCGATATTACAAAGAAACAGTTTAAATATTTTTAATGATTTTAAATATATGTAACCAGATATAAATTACAAATTTTGTATATATTAGACTTTATTATGCTTTTGTGAAATGCGTAGATATAAATATAGTAGAGCATCAAATTTTTCATAGATTTGAAAAATCTCTTAAAAATTAAAAACAAAATTAATGCATTACTTACTTTTTGTAAATGCAGTTATTAAAGGTCATAACCAAATGTTTTAAATTTTGTTGCGGGGATGGTGGGAATCAAGATGAGAAATAAATATTTTTTTAAGAAAAAATACATAATCTGCAAATATATTTTTGCCAAGTTAACTGTCTTTTTAAGTAGCATCATTAAAATTCCCAATTATAGCTGACTACTATCAAATATTAAAAACAAAAAAATGGTCTAAAATTTGATAATACGGAGTTAAATTTTTTAATTTATAGAATAAAGTGAACAAAACATTAACTAAAAATACAGATAATATACAAAAATCATATATCCATAAATTCATGCTGTATGTCAACCTACTTTTTAATAGAATTTTGTAAACTCATTTTAGACATGTTAAAGATGAACAACTAATAAACTATTATTTTGTTTTATTCACAAGAAAACTTTTATAGCGAAAAAATGTTTTCATTAAATAAAAATTACTTGTTATTAATTTTTCAATTTTTTAAATGTTTCTATAATGATAAATATTGTAAAGATATAAAATGAATCATAATTTCATTTCTCTTTAAAATAAAATGTAGGGAGAGCTTCTGAGATGTAGAGTATGCTAACAAATATAATATGAAATTGTTCAGAAAAAAGTTTTCATTTTATTGATTTTGTAAATCATAATGCAGAATTATTGGTACCAATTTCTCAGATTCTATCTTCGTAATACAATATATTCCATAAAGAATTTTCTTTCAATAAAAATCACAGTCTTTTCTCGCTATGAGAGAACTTCCTTATAAATTGTTTAACATTTTCGGTGGGATAAAAATATTTTACGACAGATTTTATACTTGTTGAAGTTTTTGTGAGAATAAATATTCTCAAATTCTGTGATACCTTTATACTTTCTTAAGGCTACATTTTTATGGAACATAAGTAATATGAAACAGGAAACCTGTTACAAGTAACTATCAAAACAATATTCATAACTTAGGTTAAACTGTTTGCAAATAAAATAGTTTCGGTTATAACTCAATATACCTTGAATCATCATACTGAATACAGAAACGTATTGAAACATAAACTAGCTTACAGCAGTTGAAAAGTATAAAATAATTAAAAGTTGAAAAACCTTATTATTTATTTGCTGAAAGAACAGTAATAAATTTTCTGACAATTGTGCTTAGCATTTTACTTAAACAAAAAATATGACTCTAATATTTTCAATCTGTAAATAAGGATAAAGAGAGAGAAACTTGAGTGTAATAAAAATTATCGTCAAATAATTGGCTAAATAGGGAATTCCAAATGATTTGTTAAAATTTAATGTGAAATTTTAAAAATTAAAATGTCACAATACATTAATCAATTATACATTATCTTAATACGCTGTCTTCTATATAAAGAACATTCAAAAACAATTTTATACACTAATTAAAATAAATTTTTTCACTACAGCGTTAAAATTAATTTATTATATGGAATCAAATACATTTGTTCCATTCATCTATAAGCTAGTAGTAATAAAATTGTCATAATTGTATTCTTATTTAACTCTGAGATTTAATTAAAAATTATAATATGAATATTTTTGTATATTTTTTAATTTAAAATATTAAATAATTTTCTTATGATTCCATTCATACATATAAACTTAAATTTCTATTCTAAGTTAATATTTTTCTTAAGAGTGATATAATTTGTTATATCATTTATGTAATGGGAAACCATATTTACAGAGTAATGACGAATGTTTAATTCACTCTCATGTTAAGCACTTGTAAACTTGAAGAATATATTAGTTTTAAAGAATATATAAAAGAATTTAAAACGGGTTTAAAATTTATTTAAGATAAACTACGATTATTAAGAATATCTTTATTTATTTTACTTATCAATTTTAAATGTAAATTCTTTGAAAATACTGTATCATGAATATTTGTGAATAATATAATTGTAAATATTTGAAATAAATATAATGCCAAACTTAATTATTTTAGGTATTATATTTTATTAATCATAATCCCATCAAAAATACCTTAATAAGGAACTAAAGATAATTTTTTTCAAATAAATTATTCTTTTGTGATTTATAGAAATAGTTTATTGGGGAGATAATGATACATTCGATTTAAAAGAATTCATTAAATTCTGCGTAATTTCATTTTAATAAGTTTATTTCCTTTGATAAATACAAATAGGAGATGCTATAGTTAAGGCAATGTACGATAAACTAGTTTCTAATTAAATGATTCTTGATATTTAAATTTGATGCTATATAATTTGAATAAAATATTTAAGGAAAATACTTTCATATTTAATCGAAGATAACTGTTTTGCTATTTAATAAGTTTTAAATTTATTTTATCAAAGTTTTCTTTACATTGGAAATATATTCGCGATGGAATATTAGCATGCATGTAAAGTATGATAAATTAATATATTTAATTAAAATATTATTTCTTTATATCTTTTATTTTAATTTAATAAATAACATTCAAACTAATTATTTGGAAAAAAGTTTTAATGATCTATGAATATGCAATGTGTGTAAGATCAAAATAAAAATTTCATAGTAATATATTTAAAACAGAAAAGAAAAATCCCCCGTCAGTTTGTGACATATGCATAAAGTTAGAATGCAAATTAATTGTAATGAGTGAAATATTATTAATAAAAGAAACAATACAAGTCATAAATTATATTGAAAAATGCTTCATATCAATTATTTTCAAATTATTGTAATTGCTTCAAAGTTTCTGGTTAATTGTTTCCGAAATTATTATTTTTTAAGAATATTTTTAATTAATTTATTCATTTCTTTTATAAATTCAACCCTTAATAATGAGTATTTATTCAATTTATATTTATTTTTTTATATAAAAAGGCACTAAAATTAACGGCAGTAGTAATTATAATTTATTCGTATAACATAAAATATATTTAAATCTGCATTTGATTTTAATTTATTCTGATACCATAATTTTACTTAAAAACCTATTTTGTTCATTTAATTCCACCTATTAATCAAATAAATTCATTTTTTGGTGGTAATGTAAGAATGTTTAATATAATTATATGTTACGTTAGATTTAGATTAAAAAAATTTAATTTAACTAAACTTTTCTTGAGAATAACTTTTAATTTAAATACTCAAGTTAAAGAAAGAAATTTTATGTTAACAGGGATTCTATAATTTAATGAATATATTTTACAAAATAAGCATTTTACAAAATAATATGTGTTTGTTCTAAACTATACATAATTAGTTTACATTGTTTTGTCTATAATGTTGAATTTGCTATAATTTTGTAAGCAATCAAAGCATATGAATTTGCTTAGCATATTAAATAATATATTGTCATATTTTAGGTCCTTTTTCACAAATGACCTTTCAATGTTATTGATAAGCTATAATTTTATACTCAGTACTTATGTATTTGTTTAGCTCTTGTGATGTCATATTAGAAAATTCCATAAAATTTACTCTGATACTTCCTACAATGGTATTTAAACGTATGATGTATATTTGATAAACTTTGCAATGATTGCATTGATAAATGGTTCCGAAAGCATAAAAATTTAAACTTTGCTAATTTTAAATAAAATTCCTATTCCTTATTTTAATACACTCTTCACAAAGTAAATAAGTTTATAAAGGACACATTTAGATGGTATGTGATTCATAAATATCCTTAAAATCATATTTCTTATCTTGCACATGAGCATTTAATTTTACCAATAAACGGGCATTTCCTTGAAGCTTAAAAACTTAAATTTATAAAACATTATCCTTCACATTAGTTAGAATTCACTTTCTACGGTTTACTAAATGCAATCCATTATTTTATTTTAATGAACTGTACCAATAAATTAACATCGTTTTTGGAAAAAAAAATTTCCTTCTTGACAAACTATTATATTTAGTAAAGGTCTCTCATTCTTCCATATGAATACTGATGGTTGAATTGCTATCATGTTTTCTATGCTTGGTTACCGATTATAATTATTTCATTATAGACTATCGTTAAATCATTACTTTAAAAAAAGAATAAAATGAATAATTCCAAAAATACATAGATTATGCTTAAAACATATGTAATACTGAAGTACATTAGCAGAGAAATTGATATAGATATCTGAATGCGCATAAATTTGACTGTTTTCTCCTGGAGTTCCTCAATTAACATTTTTCAAATGTATTTATAAATCAATTATTGGATGCTTTTTTTGTTGTTTTCTTATTGATGTATAAATACACTGCTGGTCACCCAAATTACACACCAAGAAAAACAAGATACATCATAACAAAATCTATTTTGTAGATTACATGTTGACCAAGTATCAAAAGAATAAATTTATAGACTTCTGTGAAGCGTGGTTCCTACCAAAATCAATAGCCAGAGTAGCCGCCATCGCTGCATATCACCGTTGCCATCCGCCCCGGCATTGACTCGGGACTTTTGATGTGCTCTTGGGTATAGCAGATAAGCATCTTCCATACGTTGCCAAAGTTTATCTGGTG
Source organism: Latrodectus hesperus (assembly GCA_037975125.1). Lineage (NCBI taxonomy): Eukaryota > Metazoa > Arthropoda > Arachnida > Araneae > Theridiidae > Latrodectus > Latrodectus hesperus. The sequence goes on from CM075858.1 coordinate 51,731,318, forward strand.
TGGCAGCTGGGGATGTTATCTGGGTCAATCATTGAGCAACCATGGACCACAGGTTTTCTATCTGTTAAAGATCCAGAGAGCGAGCCGGCCTGGGAAGCAATTCAATCTGGCAATTGAGGAAGAACTCTTTGAAAATGAGTGTCACGTGTGATCGCCCATTATCTTGCTGAAATATGTCTGTGAGAAAGCCTTGAAGGTAAGGAAGAACAACTGGCTCCAACACATCACAGATGTAGCGCTGCTGGCTTAAAGTACCGGCAATCCATACTAGTAGAGAGCGAGAGTGCAATTGAGATCTGCAGTTTGCACCTACAAAAGGAAATAATACCTAATTATGCTAATAACACATTTTATACTGCGGAAACTTTTAAAATATGAATTGAGTCTTATGATCACGTTTTTTTTCACTTGGAACAGATAAAGGTTCATGAGAAAATTTAATGATTTGATAAGATTAGACATTTGATTATTTTTAATAAAAAAGATTTAGAGTGTTAATGAAATCAATATTTGAGCTTATATTCAAATAAATTCCTCAAATTTATTGCGAACAAATATTTCAGGTTAATTTGAAATCTGATTTTTTTCATAAAATCATACTTTAAATTATCTTATTTATAATAGAAAGTATATATGTGAGAAAAATTTTCTTATGCAAGGAAAAAAGATCAATAGTGTTTGACATAAAAGCAATATCTTAAAATACATTGCAGTTTAGCTGCATTTCATCACATTTTTAATGATATCTTAATGTATACTTAATTTATTAATCTAATATTCTAAATGGAATCAGCATTTAAAAGCAAATAATTTCTATAATAAGTAATTAGACTTATTTTGTTAATTTTATATTCTCTGAACTAGATTGATTTTAAAAGATTAATTTCTCAATGATATGTTGATCTCAATGATAATTGTAATGCATTTGCAAGAAAATTTATACTCAAAGAATTTGATAGTTTAAATATAAAATAAAATACTTCAAAACTTCATTAAAATTAATAAAAAGAAATAACCTAGTTTTCAAGAGAATATGCAATTCAAATATATTATAAAATAAGAAACATCAATAACTTAAATAAGTGTAAAGTTAATATAATTACTGATAACATTTATAACTTTTTTTCAACTTGTTTAAGGATATTCATAATAAATAATACTTTGCAATACTCAAGAACACTTTATTTTGTCTTTTTTCATTCGTTAAAAATGAACTAATTTGACGTGTTTAGAGTTATAGATAAATAAATATATTAGTAATATAATGTTTTTATTTAAATTATTCTCAATAGAAAGTATTTTATACGCTTTATTCATAAATGAGATGAATTCAGTAAAACAGAACTGAATCAAATTCAATATTCAAATCTTCATTTTACTCAAAGTTTTATAAAATTTTCTTTTATAAATTATTTAGTTGCTTACTTCATATTTCCATCAATGAAACATTTGAAAGAAATTCTTGAAAATGAATTTTTAAAACAGATAGCAATAAACTTTAATTCATAATAGTGTTATATGATAAATTTTTCATGGCACAAAATTGGATTACAAAAAGATTTTGCCAAGAACAATGAATATAATAAGGAATTTTTAAAAAAAATAAAAGTGTTTATTTATGTTTGTTTTACTGTTATGATAAATACAAAGTGAATTAAAAGGTATTTTTGGAATGAAATAATTACAAAATAACAATAAATATTAATTTGAATCTAAAAAAGTATACCTGAAAGTATTCTTGTTTAATGTAACCAAATAAATTTTAGTGTAATAATTAATTTTTATTTTAAAACAAATGAAAAATTTTAATTGGAGAATGTGAATATATAAGATCTTGATTTGTGATATTTAAATATCATTTAAACATTTATATTAAATATGAAATAATTAATGCTTTAACATGACATAGAAAAATCAATATTTGTGAATCATTAATTAAAGAATTAAAATCGTAAAGAAAATTTTAAAGAATTTATTAATAATTACTACTAACATAATAATTAATTTTTTATTAAGATAAAGGGATGAAGATACAACATTTTCAACAGAACAAAAATATGAAAATGAAGAATTTTAAATGAAAAACGGATTCAGAATCCAAAAAAAATTAAATTTAAAATATTCCCTGTAAATCATTATAACCTTGATTCAATCTGTGCTAGAGAATGTTTCTAACAAATAACATTTCTCATTAACAAAAGCATGCCTTTTTTATTAGGATTCTGCAATACAAAGCAATACATTTCCTATTATTACTAATAATTAGAGTTCCAAGATGCATTTAAGTTTTCTTTTTAAATATTGGAAACAAATAATAACAAACACTTTTATTTGCAGGAAAAGTTGTCTATGAGGCCAAAATTACATTGTCTGTATTTATGATGTTAAATATTTTGGCAATAAAAAAATTAAATCAATTATTTGAATATAAATATTAAAAACTTTACATCTGTCAGAATTAAAATGGTGATATAATACTGAATATTCCTTACACTGAGATTTATTTACCATGAATGTAAAAAGTGAATAAAGCTATACTAATATAAAGACGAAGTGTGTGAATTTACGCTTTTTATTTTTTTCTTTCCTCTAACAATGCTTGACCGAGTCACTGTAATCAGTTTTCAGAAAAAAGTATCTAATTTAATTTAAATGCCATAAATTAATAATTGCGAAAAGTAATTTTCATATATAAGAGATATTCAAAACGTTATAATTTATTGCAAAAAAAACAAGTCTTGTGATTAATATAACACATAAATAATATAAAATAATACTTCATCATGATTATTTTTGCTTCATCAAATTTCATTAAAATATTGAGAATTTGATAAGCGCAATACTAAGGCTGTAACTCTGAAGTTTTGATTTTGTTAAAGAATTTACTTTAAAATGTCGCTTATGTAACTTTCATGTAATGGTAATGATAATGAAAGCTAGGGTAAAGCTATAGATTGTGTTAGCTTATCGAATACATTTTTAAGAAAGAAACGCAATAATTTAAGAAACTTTTCGTTAAATTATAACCCATGTGAGTAATTTGATATTTTTATAATGGAGCTCTTTTACGCTTTTAAAATGTTGATTATAGTATTAATAAAATGGTCTTTAAAGTATAGAATATTATATAATCACTTTTTCATTTTGTTATTTATTTTTTCATTGTACTAGAAATGAGATCTAAATGTAATTAATTAATTTTACAGATTTTTCGATTAAGACTCACTTTCGATTAGAATGAAACTGGTGAAGTAGTACCAATATAAATATATATCATCTATAAAAACAGTTTATGAATAATCAATACGTTAAAATGTAAAAAATAAGCTCTAATTTTATTATTAAAATAAAATTCTTGAAAGCAATTCTCCTTAAAATATCAGAGAAATTTAATGGTATTATAAAAATACATTTGATGAATAAGTAATTTATTCGCACAGAATTTAAAATCATCTTAACGATGTTTAGTCATTTCAATATGTTAAGAGATTACGCAAAAAATGTTGGAGAAATAATTGGTTTTCATAATTAGATTTCTAAAGCATCCCCAACTTCACACTCTGGAATTCCAATTTTATTTCTAATTACGTTTTCAAGACACATTTTAAGTTTCAAACTAATTAATACTTTATAAAAGTCAAAGATCACAAGATTAAATCTTCCATTTACATCTGTGTGTATGTGTGTGATTTAAATTAAATTAGAAAATAAATTCCAAAATTTCGAAGCTTAAGCTTCGAAAAGTAAAAATTCGAAAAGTGTTTTCTTAAAATATAATTGTATGATTTTATTAAAGAAGTTACAATTTTCAGCAGTTTGAAGTTCATTTCAATAACCATGTGCATGAATTATTAAATTCTGTGCATGAATAATAAAATTTTTTCACTCTTCCTTAGCATGTGAATTCATTATTGTCATAACAAAGAATCAAAAATTATATCTATTAATGTGTTTGCTCTAAGGATCAAGTGAATTTCAATAATAATTAACTTTTAGAACCACTAGACTTTATTCGAAAAAGATTACGTTTACTATTTTGCAAATTAAAGTTTTTTTAACTAAAATACTCACAAGAATAATAAAAATAGTATCACGTTTATTATTTTATAATCTTCACTTTTTAAACAAATAATCTCACTATAAATGTATAGTAAAAATAGTAATAATTTATGACTATTCAATATACTACTCTATTGTTGCAAGTAAAGAACTCATGACAAAACAAGGTTTTGTCCATAATGGCTTCAATAATCTAGACGATGATTTATATTAAGAATATATTAAGAACAAAACAAAGAATATTTATATTAAGAATAAAATCCACGCAAAATACACATTTAAGAGATTTCCTTCACACATGAAAATTTTAAGGTGAATTGTTGATATCTTGGGAAATGTTAGAAAGAGGATTTATATATTTTAGATTATTTACTGAATAAACATGCTTTTTGATTGTTATAAACAGTTAAAAATTATGAATTATGTATATTAATATTTTTTAGTGTACTTTCCTTATATTTTCTTCAAAGGAAAATTATTGAAAGAGGAGAAACTGTCAATATCAAATTAATTACCGAAATCTAAGAAAAGCTTCTAAATGATCTGCTTACATTTTTCAAAACTTGAGAAGTAGGAAGTCGATGTAATTAAAATATATCTGACTAACAGCATGTTTCTTGTTTTAATTAAAAATAAAATTTTATCATTTTTAATATTAAGATTTATTATTAAGAATATTAAGATTTGATAAAACTTTCGCTTTGAAGGATGTACATACGAATGCTTCAAATCTTAATGTTTTACACACTTAGCTGAAACTATTTTTATTTCGAATATATATTGTATATTATTTTCTGAATTAAATAAAATATTCCCAGTCGTTGATTTGAAATTAAATATTTAGAAATCTGCCTTACTATAAATTTATTGAAAGCTTATATATTCGATACTATTTACGTGGGTAAAAATGTAAACCATCTTTTGAAGAGGAAAATAGTAAAATATTATGTTTACCTAAGAATACTACCAAATGTTTTTATGTAATCCAAACCTTCGTAAATAATAATTTTTTTAATTGTTCTTCGAATCTGAGAGAGTTTACTGTGGTTTATTTTAGAATTTTATTATTAATTCATAGACTCTTGATGGCAAAATTAGTCATTTTTTCCATCTTATCTTAATAAATTCTGAAATTTGGTATCTTCATTTCTGTTTACCAAAGACTTCTTTAGAAACAGATATTTCTATGGAATTATGTATTTAGGAAGAATAGTCCATTTCCCCACTCATAGCTCTTTCAATATAATTACTTCTGAAATTACTTACAATATTGCTATGTTCTTATAAATTGTGAATTTAAACAACTAATATATTGCGATGAATATTTTGGTAAAGGAAGAAACATTAATGCAAAGACTATCATGGTATAAAAATTCTCATCTATTTATAATAAAACCGTTGTATTTTATACAATTTTATGGACAAGGATCAGATTTATCTAAGGCACACTAACAATTAAAAGAATTAAAAAAAAACATTCGTATATTTATTCCTTCTATTTTATTTTATGAACTTCTTGAATTCTTTCTTTTTATGAATTATTTATTTTATGAATTCCTTCTTTTGAGTTTACCGATTCATGTCCTCATACATCCATAAGAAGAATGCACACGGTAATAGCTGAGACAATATTCAAACTAATTTCATGCAGTCCAGACCCAGGATTCTATTTCGTAAACAAATGGTATTTTGATTGTTATTCCAATTGATAAAATTGTAAAATTCAAAAATTCAGTTATTTTGGTTACTACAGTTATACTGAAGATACATTTACATAACTATCTTTTGCAACATTATATAGTATATGGTAAAAATTTAATAAATTCTATTGAATTTTATTTTCGAGAGATTAACACGAACAAATATTTCTCATAAAATGTATTAGAACACCTTGTAGGAATTTTCAATACTATATATATATATACAATTCAACAATAGTTTGTATTTTATATCCTATCTTTCACAAAAATGTGCATTTCTTATTATGCACCCTAATAATATTAAACAAATTTCAGGTGATTGAAAGAGATAAGCAATTTTCTTCGTATTTTTTCAAAAGGTGCATATTGACATTATCACAAAATCAAATTTATTAATGTCTCTTATGAAATGTAATAACAACATTTGCACTCATATAGTTAAAATTATAATTTTTAATTGAAATTTTCAATAAATAAGGAAAAATATATAATCTTTCATGCAATAATAATAAATTTAAAAAGTAAATTATTTAAATTATATGCAATTATGTTTTAAATTCTGGTTCAATTTATTTTGATCAAAAATATCTATTGCTAACACATTAAACGATTACTGAATCATAAATTCATGGGTAAAAACATATTTTAATCATATAAACGTATACAATTTGATTTGAAGGAACTCTTTGTTGATTATGTCCATATTTTTGAAGTGTCGATTACTTTATTCTCCTGCAGGAAATTTATGGTTACTTAAAAAATTTTTACTGCTCATGTAGAACAAATTTTATTCTTCGAAAATTGTCTGTGAGGTACATTGAATTCAGGTCAAGGAATGACATCAACCTCAATTTGACGATTTTTATGATATATAGAAGAACATAGAGATAATCAATACCAATCTTGCCTAATACGCATTATAAGGAAATTCTAAGGTTCAAATGAAATTACTTTCACATTAGTAATCAAAAATGTTAAATTTCAGTTTTGCAAGAATGCTACCCAAATATTATCATGTAAAATATCAATAAATTAAAAAATCAATATATTTTATTTAAGATATCATTGTTTCACTAGTTTTGGTTATATTGTTATTACTGTTTTTTAACAGATTTAATTAAAATATAACTTATTTTCATGGGATTTATTTGAATATATTTATTAGTAAAATAGATATTATTATTCATCGTTTGTTATTTTCTTAAAGCACATATTTAAAATAGTTTTTTTCCATATTTTCCCATAAAAAAGTCTTAGGTGACTTTTTATATATTTCTTAGACAAAAAATTATATATTTAATGCTTCATTACACAACTCCATAAAAACATATTTTTTTCAGTGTTTCTTCCAAAATCTTCTTTTCTAATTTTAATCCTATGAAATTATAGTATACATAAACTATTTTTATTATAAGATATATACTTCAGGAAATAATTAAAATCCCTCATTAATATTATAAAAAAACAGTTATACGCAGTCAGTTACGTGATTGTGCAATCATTCGTATTTAATTACTTTTAAAATAATTTAAAAAATGATCAGTAATAGTTAATGACAAGCATAACATATATATATTAATCTTGTATTTACAATAATAATAATATTTTAATTAAAGGTATTACCTTGAGGTAATTAAGAAAATTTCTTCTATTATCATTGTTCAAATAAATATTCTTAATAAATTATGCATAAATTTTGGATATTAAAAACTTACATTCACTTTTATTTTCATAAAGCAAGCATAAATTTATATTAAAAAAATATACTAATTGGCGAAAAATAGTCTTAAGTGAAAACTAATTGCCTATTTTCATTTATTCATCACTAAAAACTTTTAAAGAAAAATTGGCATTTCATTACCTAATAAATATACGGAAACAATTCTTGTATATTTATATTATTTATCAACTCATGCTGATTAGCAGAAATAAGTTTTATTTTAATCTTGCTTGAATCCTGTAAGCATTTGTTTATTTTTTTATTTATACTTGTATCTTATATTCATCATATAATATATATATTTTTTGATATGGAGTAATTTTTAGTTTTTTATTAAATATTTTGCTTTTATTAAATTAATTTACAGACAGAAGTGAAAAATTGCGGAGATTTCCAAGCATTAATCTCGGATACATTAAATAATATGATAACATTAAAAATATAAATGAAGTTACTGAAGGCATACCACTTAATTATTATGTTTAAACTAAAAACAAAGTACTTTGTGTGTGTTAGGGATTAATTAAAATGAATAAATATTTAATTGAACCTAACGTAATTAATTAATGAAAAATTTGATATATTTTCTAAAAAGCATAATGCTTCTAAATGACAAAACAATATTAAGTCTAATTAACGTCTTAATATTGTCGTCAGAGTAATAAATACAAATTATACAAGATTTCAGTTAAAAAATTGTGACTAAAATCTGTATCGTTTGTTTCTATTTTTAAATGTGATCTTTTGATTAAATTAGCATATTTTAAACTTAAAATCTTATAATTTAATACATAACTATTAATTGTTTTATATAAAGGTAAGAAAATATAATGAATGATTTAAATCTGCAAATTCTGAGATATTAATATGAAGTTATTTCGTAGCATTTTCACAGAATATTACTATAATAAAATTTTATGACAATAAATGATTTTCTTGACTTAACATAAACTTCATTATATCTACTTAACCATTATGCTTATTTCTGGTATTTTAATTTAAATAACTATCCAAAGTTTTATCTAAAAAACATTTTTACGTAATATAAAATTAAATAAAATTTTATGAATTGAATATTACAAGGGAAAATATAGTGAGAATAGTTTTACATGATTATATATAAAATTTTAGCGGAATAATGTTATACTTAAAATGTATAGCTGTATTGAGATGAATTACCGCTTTGTTACACGGCAGAATTTAAAGAAATGTTTACAAAATTAATTAATTGTGTCATGAACAGTATCAAATATTCAAATGGTTTTTGTCATATTTGAGTATGGTTACCAGAAATTTAAATGCATATATTCGCAATATCATGAGTACTTCTTTTAATCTCTTCAGTAAAATATTTTATGATAATTTCACTAGTTATCAAACATTATAAAATTACATATTTAATTTTCAATTAATTAAACATATCTCGTAATCGTCATTTAACTGTCAAAAAGTGCCCCTTAATTTATTAACGATCATATTTTTCAAAAAAAAATCACAATTTTCTTTTATGACTTCGTTTGATAAATGTAAGATAAAGATTTGAATTCTTTAAAGCTTGATACTGAAGTGTTACTTTGATGCTAACTTACTAAAGAGTTGAGCTGAAATGAAATTTATTGAAGTGTACTTATGATAAAAAATTGAATAAAATCCTCTGATTTGTTAATAACCATATACTAAAAAATTAAATATATATTTTATAATCTGTAAATGTTTTCTGGCATTTTATTATGTAGCAACTTGAGATAAAACTGATTTTAAGAATAATCTCGAAAAGTTTATATCCATATTCAAATGTTCTAGTTTAGTTTATTATTGCACGCTACACACTTATTCATATAATTCATCCAAAATGTTTCTTCAACCAGTTTTAAGTAACATTAGAGATTAAAATGGTGCAGATTAGCTTTGCAAACTGCATCATTGTCTAAGTGAATGAATAAATCAAACCCAAATAACTGGCTATATTTCCAGTAAATTAAAGATTATCAGAAAATAATCAAAAAATTTGGATCATTCTTTATAACAATTCTACAAAAATTCTTAAGTTGTCTTGTTGGTAGCCTCAGCGAATGACTAATAGGTTCATTCTACCACTTACGTATATACATAAAAGATGAGAGAATATCCCTTACTGTATCGGGTTTAGTTCACTCATCGTCATTGAAAGCAAGCAGCACCCTATAAGAGTCAGAAGATCCTCCCTAATTTGTGCTGCTACCCCAGCAGTTTACTGAGAATGAAAAATTTACAATCGTGGGGACTTAAATAATTGTATTGGGACACGCAGTGCCTATACATTACTGTTCCGTTAGAAAGAAGAATGAAAATATAAGGATAGATGATTTAAATTAATAAAAAGAACTTAAAGAGAAATATAGATTCTCTTCCTATTTAGATCTGACATACGTTTGACAGAAGTTTTTATTATTTGATACAAGTTGTTGTTATTGTTTACAAAGTTTCAGAATTATTACTATATTGCTTGTCGATCAAATTAAATCTTCTGCAGAAAAAGTAATTGTACATTAATAAACAAACCAAATCAAACCTCATATGCACAATCACTGACCAAAATATAGAAGAGGTTTCATATCTGTATTTTTTTAATAAAATTCTAATTACACATTAAATTTAAATAATACTCCTTTAGAATAATGTTATAAATATGTTGTGATTCAATTATACGCAAACAATTACATATGTATAAAATATTATTATGAATATTTAACTTACATGTCACGCATTTTTTCAGTTCATTTCAGCAATATTACATTGAATTCTAATCTGTATGTCCCCTATAATGCCCATGAGAAGCCAGAAGCATTGAACGGAGTATAACTACAATTAAAGCTATGTTCCTCTCTGTCTTTCTTATGACAACAGCTTTCGGGTGAGTTGGAGTCCGTTGTACACCAGATTTATTTGAACATGAGTCAAGCGAGAACGGTTAATAAACTGTAAGAAGAATGGTACAATAATTTTTCAATTTATTACAAGAACTCAAATAATATTCTAATCCGAATAGTAACTGAACAGAAAATGTGGCCCGATATCCAATTCTGCTTTAACAGAATTTTCAACATGCCAGAAACCTTCAAGAGATATGATCAAATTTGCATAAATATGTTACTGTATCATACATTAAAGGAATAAAATTAATTCATTAAAATTATGTGTTTTAATATAAATATATTTGAGAATTATTGAGTATTTTCAAAATATTGGTTGTGACACTAACATTAAAGTTAATGTAAAACAAAAATATTTTCGTGGGATATTTTAAAATTTATTGTGTAAGTAATAATTCATCTTTTAAATAAAATGCATATAAAACCCAGAATTCTGTTCGACTTTCAGAAAATTAAAATATAATTTATACTCGATGCAGTATATAGTTCTATCTTATATTTACAAGTAAATTTAGAGTACTAAAACTTTGCACTGTCATCCCTTAAATCTCAAGTTATGAATTAAAATTTTATGCGACACAAAATATTTAAAATTTTAACATCTTTGTGAGAAAATAAGTTAAGTATTATTGTTATATAATTGTTTTGGCATAGTTATAACTATAGGAATTTAAACGTTAAATTACCTCAGTTAAAAGTTTGCCATATCATTATATAAATATTTAGGACATAAATTTGAGCACAAATGCAAAATATATTAAAAATGAGGCTTAAAACACTAGTCAATTGAACAGCTCATTACAGTCAAATTACAATAAATTAATAATTAATGTATTATACTTCTGATAATTTAAAAGAGCAGTGCTAGTTCTTGTGAAGAATATTTTACGAAGTATTCCCAATAGATACTTTACATTGTACATTGAACTAAAATCTAAAGTGATACATATATAAAATTCACCTCCTAACGTTTCTAACCATTTCATTAAATTTAGAAAGTGCATATATACTTGAATGCATTTAGCTATTGTGTATTTGTTTCTTAAAGGGTTTTAAATATTTATAAAATCTAAAATATTCATGAAAAAATGAAAAATGTACCTCAAATAAATTATTAAACAAATATTAATAAGAATATGTGCTTGAAAATTTCCTTTATTTAATAATTTACAGCATATTTTATGTAAGATAAATAAATTAGTTCAACAAGTTTAAACTTATTCCAATGTTATTCCCATTAATTTATACAGTGCACTAATGTTAATTAACAGAAGAAATTTCAAAGCATGCTCAGCATTTTTAAAATAAAACAAGAATACAAAGAATCCTCAAAAATAATTCTGTTTATTTTCAGAAAGTAGAATGGTTAAAAAATTTATTCTGATGTTTAATCAATAGTTAATTTTTTAATACTCTTTTGACAGATATCATTCTGTTTAAGCCCAATTTGTTTGTAAACTTTTAAGTACTGAAAAATTATTGTCGTATGAAGTTAATCAAATTAACTTAACATTTAAAATATCTTTTATGTTGAATAATATTTCAATAAAAATAACTTTATTTAAAAACAAAATTGAGATATTTAAAAGTACTTATAATTTACTATGTTAAATAATTATTCGTCAAAAAAGAAAGCAATGGCGTTTGATGGAATTCGAAAATAGAGTAATTCCAAATTTGGGCTAATAATTTTAACCGAGCAAACTAATTTTTCTCTGACATTAATAGTATTCCTTTTTTGTTATTAAATAAAAAGGTATATAAATATCAAATTTATTATATCTTTCATGAGTAATAATGTGAAACGATATTACTAAGCACAATATATCCTCAGCAAAATTTATGTATATACACTGCTAGACAATTGCTAAGGACGGAACACAAATTGCAATGTAGCATAACATTAAGCGATACATGAGGCCTAGTAGGATAAAATATAGTTGCCACACTGTTCAGACATTAGAATAAAGAATATTTATTTTTCTGGAAAGTACAAAAGCTGTGAAACATATGAAAGAAAAAAAAGTTTATTTGATGCTGCAGTACGGAAAAATGGAACAATGCATATAAAAGTCAGCAGGTACCTTGAAGAAAGGTATCAGTACCGGAAATGTCCACCGTGGAGTGTGATGCAACATTCCACACGTCATATCATACTTTGCACAACATTATCCAGCAGCTGTTGAGGCAATTTATCCCATTCCTCTGGGAGTGCACGGATGAGGGTGTTCTTGTTTGTCGGAGGATAGTTTCGACCAGCAACTTGCCTCCCCAAAGCATCCCACACGTTTTCAATGGGGTTTAGATCTGGCGAACGTGATGGCCATACGAAGCGATGAATACCTTCGCTGTCTAGACAATCCTGAACAGCGACAGCGTCTGAATCCTGACAGCCAATCCGGCCCACACCATGGCGATCTATGTCGGATATCGATCCCTTTCCTGGATATTTTCTGGGAGATAAGCAGTACCACTCTAAGGCCAGATCAATTGGCGTCTACAATCCGATGACAGACTGAACCTACTCTCATCTGAGAATAGTAAGCATGCCCAGTCCTGTTCAGTCCAATTGCGATGCTCACGACACCATTGCAAACGGGCAGAACGGTGCTGTCAGGTCAATGGGTCATACACAACAGGTCTGCGGGCGTATAGTCCTCCTCCCCTCAAACGTCTGGCAACAGTTTTTCGGGAGATCTGCTTGCCTAAGGCAGCAAGAAACTGATTTGCCACCTGCTGAGCTATGGTGCGCCTGTTCCTTTTTGCTGATAGGACGATATATCTGTCTTCTGCAGGCGTCGTACTTCTAACACGAGCTCCCCCGTACCGCCTATTACACATTCCAGTAGTTTTAAATGACTTCTATAGCCGTGAAACAACGCTGTGAGCGATGTCGAACTCCCTGGCAACATCTGTTATTTTTCGCCCTTCTTCGATCTTTCCAATAATTCGGCCACGCATACAATCATCTAAGTGATATCGGGAAGACATACTAAAAATTTCAAGTTCATTTATTAAATCTTTCCTGTAAAACTTTGACTTGAAACAACAACTGTCCACACGCGTCAAAACCTTTAAAGCTTTTATAAATGCTATCACGTGATGAACAGACGTGGAAAAAATTTGCATATGCATACATCTTCTTACTATATCCAGCACTTATTCTAATTTTCCACATTTTGCTTCCTTTAATTTTTTGTATACTATGGATGATAGTGTTATCCGTACTTAGCAGTTGTCCAGCAGTGTATTATAAGAGATAAATAAATTAGTATTGCTTAGAGAAGTTTAACAATAATTTAGTTAAATCATGTATAATATTATGTGTAAATGACACAGTGATTTGAAAAAAATACCTCACTCAATTTATTCGCGCGTATTATGTATTGCACATGATTAAAACTCTTTTTGCAAATTAGAATGATATAAAAGTAAAAGGCATTTGAAGGATATAAACTGAATGAAACATTTCACATTCTGGTAAAATAAACCTTCTATTACAAATTCTAGCTGACTCTCTACTTTCAACTACATGAAATCTAAAATTTTCATTTCATTTAATATTGAGAAGACTTTATTGACATAAAGTTTTAATCCTTTATTTTTAATTTATTAATTTAGTGTCATTACATTAATCAAAAATTACTCAAATAGGGAAATTGATTTCCTTTTAAAAGATGCTTTAGAAGTTGTTATCGCTATCATATACCCGAAGAACTGTGTTAAAGTAGTAAAACGTAAAGTAATTTCTTTATTTCTACAACTAGAGAATTTTAAAAATATATTTATGTAATATTAATCAGAATTGACTAAATATTCATAATGTTTGAAAGAAATAACCATAAGGAGAGTTTTCAATCATCTAGGAATCATAATTTGTTATGTATCGGAATTGTTCCCTTCTGGTTCAGGGGTTGTTCTGTTGTTGTTTACAAAATCACAAAAATGATATCATAAGAAGTATTTATGTTTATTTTTTATAACTACTAAATGTAAAAATACAATTTAACAGTATTTAATCTAATATAATTGATAATATAAATTTATTTTAAACAATGATAAGATAATGTGAAAGATTTGTTAATTATGTTAAGAATTTTATTTTATTAATGAAAATAACATAATATCCTTTATAAAAGTTTTTCCTAAATATATAAAAAATATGAAATAAATTTTTTCGAGAAAACTATAAATTTATAAGCATTAATTTCTAAAAGGTTTTGTGAATAAACATGTAACGAAAATATTTATCATTTCAAATACATAATTGTAAATTTATGAAAAAAACAAAGAGAAATTATAAAAAATATAGAAATGTTTTCCAAAATAAAGGATGATTTACAACTCATTTACTATACGATATATTTACTTTCTGTAATTAATGAGTAACAACATGTTATTATGAAAATTTGAGTAAGTTTAAATACTCTAAGATGACTGAAATGCAACAAAGTCACAATCTTTTGAAAAATATTAAATTCCTTAAAAATATTGGTCTCAAAATCAATAAGAAAGTTCAAATATTTAATTTAACATACAATGATATAATGTATCGTATTGTTGGAAATGATTTTTAATATTTAACATTTACGCAATTTTTATGAAACTTTGTATTATGATAATGTATTAATTTTTTTGTGTATTTTATGAATATACCAAATTTAAGTTTTTTTACTTCTAAGAAAGTTTTTGAGGGTTTTTAAAAATGAAAATATGAAAACTTGAAATTTTTCTTTTTGAATAATTATGTTTATAAATAAAATTACTATATTATTTAATATCTAAATATGATATATGCTTTCTATATTTATTAATGTATAATTATTGACTTATTTAATTTTTGTAAAGATAAATTTTATTAATAATAGAATTTTTTGGCAACGGCATTCTGGAGAAGTCACTGCAATGACATTGCCCAGTCTGCATAAATAGGATTGCTGATTTGCACTCTCTTTTTCTAGCTTTCACTGAAATGTTTAGATTTCCCACTCTTTTTGTTATTTCATGACTTATAGTTAAAATGTTGCTCCTTTTTAAAAAGTTAGTTTTGTATTAAAACAATTTACAAAAATCGTTTGAAATCATGAAGCAAAAATTAATTATGAAAATATCAACCCCCCAATAATAAAAACTTCAAATTCAATACATATGCATTTTAAATATCTAAATAATTTAATTTCGCACTGTATTTAAAAGAAACATTTGCTGTATAAAGGTTAAACAAATAATAAACCTTTTTAACTGTTTGACATTTCTTTTTATTTACATAAGTGTAGTTATTTCATAATGATATTACAGGATATTAATATATAAAAAATAATATTTTTTATAATTTTATCTGAAAATGCATTTTTTATTTTATTCCTTATCATTTAGGCCTAAGATCATCTCCAGTCAATGACAAAAAATTTATTTGATATCATTATACCCTTTTTATATATTTAGAAAATGTTTAAATGTTTTTAAAAATTTTCTGCGAGTAATTTTAAGCATAAAATACTAAATAACTGAAAACAAATACAACTATTTAAGTTATTTCAGAATTTTATTTTTAAATAGAGTATAAAACAGACGTTATTTTACATTATTTTATTATTTTGATCTAAAATAAATTATTAATATCAATTTCCTTGATACTATCATTATTTTCAAGCAATAATATATATATATATATATAAATATATATATATATATATATATATATATATATATATATATATATATATATATATATATATATATATATATATATATATATATATATATATATATATATATATATATATATATATATAAATATATATATATATATATATATATATATATATATATATATATATATATATATATATATATATATATATATATATATATATATATATATTCTTTAACGAAATAAATTACTTTTAGTCACTGGAGACTCATTCAATAACATATTTGTTCATTTCACTTGGTATATTTATACGTCCACATAACAAAAATAGTCCATTATAATAGATGTGATGGAAGATGCGGATTTCTTGGAAAAATGTTTCTTATAAGACATTTGGAATATTGCTTTTATGTATAAATAGGTTTTCTGATTTTTTCTTGTTTGTCAATGCTACTGTAACCGATACAAAGACAACTCCTATTATAAAAAATTTAAGTAACCAAGTATTTCAGTTTTAGAAAAACTTGGATCCAGTAATAGCTGCTTTCAGTAAATGAAATTTTTATCAGACGAAATGTAATAACAAAAATACACTGTAATTTCTGGAGCTAGCTCTCAGTAATGATTTTATTAGTTCGTTTGAGTCCTGAATGTATATCTTAAGATTGGATTCCTTTTATACTTATATACCTATAAATATTATATTACTTTATTTGATGAGAGAGAATTGCAATGGCAAATATTGGTCTTGCTTAAAAATCACAAAACAATATGATAAAGACATAAATATTTTCAGAATACGTAGAGATACTATCAGAATAAATAAACAAAGAAAATATTTATCTCGAAACATAAAGCTAGAATTTCGAAATTGGTTAAAATATTTCATAACCACAAGTAAATTAAATATTTTAGTTTATTTTGATATTCTAGCGATCTGTTTCAAAATGAATATTTCTGATTCCATATCTATTGCTCTTATCTATTCCTATATATCTATCTGATTCCATATCTATTGCTGCTTTTTAATCAGCAATAACTTACTAATTATTAATTATAACTTGCTTTTATGTGTTTAAAACTTATGACCATAAGTTTTAATCACATTGAGCATTTTGTAGAATAATTGATACACAAATGTCAAAACATTTCTTCAAAACTAATATAAATTGTATTCTAAATATTGACTTAAACATGTCTGTGCATAAAATTTCCTATTTTATTCTTAATTTCTTTCAATAAATGGAATAAAATAAGCACTTCAATTCTCTTGAACTATTAAAAATAGTTCGGAAGTAAGCATTAATTTCATTTGTAAGTATCATTAACTAATCAATATCTGATTCGTCGTTATTTTAATCTTAAACCCTTATCTTCCGAGTAAAACTTACGAGAATAACTAACCCAGTGTCATTGCTTTTCACACTGTCGAGAGTAGTTATGTGGTGCATTGGAAAAAAATGAGGCATGCTTTAAATTCTTATAGTTTACTTTACAAAACACAAAAGAGAAAAACAAAAAATGCAACGTTCAAAGTATAAATCAAGAGAGAGTATAATGAAAAAATGTTACAACATATCAGTAGTGTCATATATTTTGAAACACGGTGGGACATATAGGCCAACATCACATTTAGAGCATTGATAAGGGATTAACTTCAAATTATTTTTCTTAGAACAAACAATACTTTTTATGGAAGCATTTTTCTTTGAAGATGTTGGTGGTATCATGTCCGGAAAGTGTCTAGAATAAGTAATAAAAGGCAGTCACTTTGCAACTTTTGCCGTTTTGTGGGTTGGGGTGCAGAAATGTGGTATTTCTCAATTTGACATTCCCCAAATTTATTTGAAAGTTGTAATTATAAGTGTTTGGGAGTTTATAGTGATAGAAATTTTCTCCAGTTACACAGTAACCATGTCCAAGAAATGGTTCAAGAAGCGTCATCACTGATTTTGTAGCGATTCTATAGCTCTCATGCTTTTTTTTATTATAAAAGATTGTATTCTTCCTTATGTATACAATCCTATTGTGAATGCCCTGACTCTGCTTTAGCAAGAAGAAACAGTTTTACTCCAAAAGCAGCTGTTTTCAATGGTATGTTTCTGATATTTAGGAAGTTGAAATTTCTTCATCAAGTCAGAGAAAATCATCCATATTTTTCTAAGTTTTAGGTTTGGATGTAAATGTTTGTCAATGTTATCCCCATCCTAAAAATGCAGACTCTTCATGATTAGCCAGAAACCATTACTACACATGGAACTCTCAAATATTGGAGTTTCGATCAGTTTATTTTTAGACCAAAAGAGCAATCTCAGATTTTTACTGTTATTCTTTGTAAAATCATTATACCTAAGAAAAGCATGTATTTATCCGGAATCGGTTCGATGGTACAGTTCTGTTCATGATTTCTTTTTACTTGAATGATTATTGATATATCGGTCTGCAAAATGGTTAGTTTCAGTAAAAATATGATGAACAATCTTCTCATCTAAAAATAACTCAAAAAATAGAAGTGGGTTTTTTGATATATCTCTGTATTCCTGGATGTCCCAAAAATGTAAAGTGCAGAGGTGTCATAGCTACAGTTTTTATATCTGAAATTAGGAGTCTCGCAAATAGTTACAATCGAAATCTTCATCATCTGATGTAATGTCGTATTCCGACGCTTCTGATCCTGAACAGACTGATAAATAATTATCTAGCTCACTTTCCTCACTATCAGACATATTCTCCAGAAAAATAAAAAAAGCTTTTATATAATACACTATAGTGAAAATGGAAGCTAAGGAATCAGAACTCTGTCAAAAGGACGAACTACTCGAAAAGAAATACGAATAATAACTGCAACGCCTGGAGCAAGCACAACAGCCTCCCTCGTTCCGAAAAATATTCTCCTCTCCAAATCGATCTTTTTCTTTGAAATCAGTAAATCCATCGTAAATAATGTTAAGTAGATTCTATTTTGTTCCAAATTCCAAAGTCATGTGTCTAGCTTTACTAATTGCAACACATTACAAGAAAAACATTCTTCAGAATGACGCATATATACGCCCACAGCTTTCAATCCATTGTCTTAGCGAGGCGTATATATTACACCCGAGGAAGGCAATGCGTTAAAAATTCAACAAATTTTACTTTGATAATAATTCAACATATTTAATTAATTATTTAAATACGGAATATTTAAGTTGGATGAAGATATTCTTATTAAAAATATCATAAAATTTTAAGTTAAAATGGTCTTTTTTATGAATACATAAAATCTTTGTCCAATAAAACTATGTACACTAAATATATGCAATTTTCCGATTAAAAGAAATATACATTTTTTCATTAATTTTTTTATGTCTTAAAAATTAGCAGAAGAAATAATTTTGCAAAAAATATTTTCCATATAATATAAAAATAAATCAAACAAGAGCTTAAAAATTATGTATAAATATATATTTCAAACTTTAATACAGAACTTGAATTTATATATTATAAGGAAAATCATTAAAATATGTACCAGATTTACATAAATTTTATAAAATTTGAACATGTTTACATACATGAATTTTTTATTGTGTAATTTGTAAATATATTTAAATAACTTTAAGCATAATTTTACTTTAATACAAATCATAGTAATGTATTCTGCTTTGCAATTAATTTAGAAACAGTTTATTTTTAATTTAAATTTTCATCCGATGATATACTACATATATATATATATATATATATATATATATATATATATATATATATATATATATATATATATATATATATATATATATATATATATATATATATATATATATATATATATATATATATATATATATATATATATATATATATATATATATATATATATATATATATATATATATATATATATATATATATATATATATATATATATATATATATATATATATATATATATATATATATATATATATATATTGTACCGAGCTCCACGGGTTCGTGTTGATTGAGAGTTGAATAAAGCAACCACTTAATGAACACAAGACTTTTATTTGTAAAAACTTCACTAGATAAACGAAATTCCCGCTGTAACAATCACAATTATACAGCTACAATTCGTCAGATACAATAAGAAATAGCTTCCAATCACAGGTCTCAAATACCTCAGACAGAGAACAACTAGCAGTCACAACTAATCGTCTTCACTCACTGACTGTCTTCACAAAACTCTACTACTCTTCCATGTCGGGCTGCGGTATTTATACCTGACTTGGCGGAGAAATCTACCAATTTCGCCAAGGCTCTGGAAGCTTCTAGGCTATCTCGGAAAATATTGGTCCTAGAGCTTAGGTGATGGATGTTTCCAGAAGTATCGATTTCTCGCCAAGTCGCCAAGAATCTCGCCAACCGTCGCCAAGTCGCCAAGAATCTCGCCAACTGTCGCCAAGTCGCCAAATCTTTAGGAAATCCGCATTTAAACTACAACGCGTCTAAATACCGCAATTTTTGCCCAAAATGTGAGAATTTCAGATCTGTCTGAGATATTTTACGACAAATATAATCATTATTTACAAATTTGTAACAATATATATATATATATATATATATATATATATATATATATATATATATATATATATATATATATATATATATATATATATATATATATATATATATATATATATATATATATATATATATATATATATATATATATATATATATATATATATATATATATATATATATATATATATATATATATATATATATATATATATATATATATATATATATAATCAGAGCCATCAATATGACATTCAAAAAATAATTAAATAGGCTTCTTAGATAGATTCAAAATCAAATGATGTTTTTAATCGGTATTTTTCAGTAATTTACTAAATCATCAATATAAAACTCAAATCTTTAAAAACAAAAGTCCCGAGACTTGTCCCATTAAATTTACTTTTATAATATTATGTTTGTATATACAGCACATTAAATGTTTCAAGTGGCTATTCCTTTTGACAGATTAAAGAAAATAATACTTTTGGGATACTGAACTGAATATACTTTTGTTATAAAATATTAATACGAAGACCACACTATCGCTTATTAATGCAATTGAAATTTGTTTGCAGTTATAAAAACAACTTTTGTTCAAAATATTTCAATTTGTCCATATCACTCTGAAGGCAATAATAGATGCTGAATAGGCATTGGAACTGCATTTCATTTTATGCAACAATGGATACTGATTTAGAAACACCTCTAATAATGATTCGATTGGAAATGTATATTGCATAAATGTTATATTTATGAGTGGTGGTGAAATTCTATAGACGTTGATACTAATCGAACTACAATGCACTTGTCACTTTAATTATTAAATCTAACCATATAGTTATTGATATTATTATATCATTTGAATACTTAAATCAAGATTTCCAACCTATTTGTACCCTTTATATAAACATTTGCATATTAATATTTAATATAAGAATTTACATTATACATAATCATATTTCTGAAAGATATAACTATGGAATAATAATAAGGAATGAATTAAGCTTTTATTCACAGTTCACACAGCATATTTGTTTGCATATCATATCAATACAAAGCCTTAATAAATAATATGCTGAAAACATAACAAATGATTCAAAAATACTAAACTTTACCTTAAATAATAGTATTTAAAAATATTTGTAAGCTAAAAGAAAATCATTCGTTGCAGGTGATAAGATAATGCTTGAGGAAAAAAACAAAAAAATAAAAGATTTGATCTCAAAAGATTATATTCAAGAATGAAGCACTAAAACATAATGCTTATTAAGAATTTAATCTATTATGATAAAACGAATGCAGTATGATAATTTATGTCGAATCTTGTAAAAAAAATTAATGATTTCTGTGCTGGATAATTATTAGTATTAGTAGATTAATAATGCCGGATAATTTGAGATATTTGAGTGCATAATTGGAAGCTCGGTGGTGTAGTGGTAGTGTTTAAATTGCCAAAGCCTAGTTCGAGGTTCCGCCTTTGAGATGGGCAAGATCATCTCAGCCTTTCATCTTTTCATTGGGTTGATAAAACTGAGTACTAAGTATGTTTGGGAACTAAACATTGGGGATTTCACGTTAGGTTGACCATTGAACTGGATTATGTTTCGCACTCCAGGGCCTTTGAAATGGAGGTCTTGTATCCTTGGGGCTGTCCTGCACCTGAATTTAGCTTCCTCGAGAGTACATTATAAATATTTTATAGTAAACGCAAAGAGACGGATTTCACAACATAAAATAAGTTAAGAATCATGAAACATTTAGCATCCTATATATTAGTAATTACATAATTTTTGATTTATTTATAACAAACAAAAATAATTTGTAATTTTATAGTAACTATAACACCTTTTATAATATATTTTTAATATATAATGCATATAGTAAGAGATTAATAAATTTGAAACATTCTGAGGTTATTATGCCATTATTTAATTACAAAAAGTACTTAGTAAAGTTATATAATTCATCTTAACTAAATTTTCTACATGTTAAGCAAAAAGCTTATTTCTTATAAATTAAATCCATATAATCAATAATTTATCTAGCATATATGAATACTCTAACAAATTCTTATAAACTTTAATATAAACATATAATTTGTACTAAAATATTTGTACTGATATATATATGAATGTATGGTAGAAAATAACTAGAAAATAGTTTTCAAAGTTAAATTTTATCTTAATAATTTAAAATTTTATGTAGAGTCTGTTTTTTATAATTTAATTAAAATTTAAAATTGTAAAATTTTACGATGCCTAAGTTATATATAATATATAATTATAAATACTTTATTGAATAAACCAACTAATTCTTATATCAGGATAAATATTTAGGTATTTGTATTAAAAAACTAAGCTATATATTTCTTTCAAATATCAAATTTTTAAATTGAAAATTTATTAAGTGAAAAATTAGATTTATATTACAGATAAAAATGACCAAAAATAATTCATAGAATAATGTTAAATGAAATTAATGGGCTATGAATAATTGAAAAGAAATGCATTTATAAAAAAATATTTTTTTTATTTTTAAATTTTTATTTAAAAATAAATTTTCTTAAAAAATTTATGTAAAATACGAGTATTATAAATTTTCTTCATATTAAGCATATACTTAAATCAGTTAATTAATTTTGTTAAAGTATTATGTTTTGTATCATTAAATCATTGAAATCTTAATAAATTAATTTACACTAAATATTCATTTTTTATGATTAGTTATAAAAGGTGCTGCTTGTAAATTTCGAGTTTTTCTTTTAAAAATAATTTAATTTTACTTAATAAACTGTTTCATGGTATTTCCTTTTAAAAAAACAAAATTTATTAAATTAATTATAAATGTTTACTTTCGTTCTGAAATTTAATTATAGTTAATTTTTTTTACATTCAATATTTTTATATTAAGCAATGATCTCTTCATTTATTAAGCTGTGTATTAATATATGAATATAATCTAAATGCTGAATTTAAAAGGATTTAAATAATAATAAAACATTCCTTATGTAAAGTAAAATAAAAATCTTCCTATAAAAATAGATTGCTCATGAATTACTATATTTAATATACATGAAAAATTTAATTTTTATAAATTTGTAAATACCATTATTATATTACAGCACTTTATTCAATTAATACAGACATCAAGATCAAATGTACAAATTTTCAAAAAGTAATTCGTACAATTTAAAAACTATTTAAAACTATTTATCAATTCTTCCACATACAATTTATCTATTTCATTCTATTTAAAAAATCTAATTATCTCTCAATAAATGAATCAATATCATCAATTATAAATAGATTATTATTTTGTATGAAATATATGAAGGAGAAATTTCAGAAATATATTTGGAAAAATATAGATTTAGTTTATAGTTTTATCTTTCAATTTGTTATACATTGTTTCATTCAGGTGAATCCTTAATGTATACCCATTATTCTAAACTATAACTAAACAATAGGTATTGATAGTATTCCAAAATGCACTAGTAAAGCTCCTTTACTCGATTCTCAGGTGAATAAATAGACAAAAGGAACCTTGAAACCATTCTAGAACTACTGGAATGCATATATTGTGTTAGTACATTCATATTGATCTACCTTAAAATATATCAGGAAATGAATGTTAAGATCTCATATGTTATATAAACTTTACTATAGTACAATATTTAGAAAACAAATTATAAATTATAAAAACAAAAAATCAAACATAAAATTTCTCAAGAAAACACTAAATGATTAATAACTTGTAAACCTGCTTCTTTAAAAAGAAATAATTTTATTCTCTCATATGATATATTCATTACTTAAAATGAAACTATATTAAGGAACTTAATAAATTCATAATAAAATGAAAAAACGCATTAATTGTCAGATACATATTAGAAACATTTGATGTGATTATATTAGAGACGAACTTATGAAATAAAATGTATACTCTTGCTTCAAAGCAATGTATGAAAAAAATAATACATAATACTAGAAGTAGATTAATAACTTTGAATATGCAATGTATATGTTGTGGAATATGTCATTGGTCATATTGCTAATTCCCAATATTTTTCAACCCTATAAAATTTTCTAGATTTGGTGTAAAAAGTAGAGAATAGAATTACATATCCAATATTATTAAAATAATGAACAAATATAAATGTAAATCTAATAAATAACATTTAAAATGAATGATTTTATTATAATATTAAATCTAATTAACTTTGCTAAGAACACATAATGTTTCAGTTTAAACTGTAACACTTTTATAAAATTATTATATATGAGAAATAAAAAATATGTAATACAATAAATTATTAATAATGATCGAATAAGAAAATGTTAAAACTTACTTGAAAAATTTATATAATAATATAAATCTTTTCAAAAATTTTTGCTTAAGAATAATATTTGTCAACAAAAAAGTGCATGGAATGTGTGTGTGTGTATATATATATATATATATATATATATATATATATATATATATATATATATATATATATATATATATATATATATATATATATATATATATATATATATATATATATATATATATATATATATATATATATATATATATATATATATATATATATATATATATATATATATATATATATATATATATATATATATATATATATATATATATATATATATATATATATATATATATATATATATATATATATATATATATATATATATATATATATATATATATATATATATATATATATATATATATATATATATATCAGTACTTGTTATTGTTATCATCTAAAAAATAAATGTATAATATTAATATTACTACAATCGTACATAAATATGGGTCTCTCATCATTTTTATGTCAAATTAAAGCCCAATTTTTCAAACTCAAAAGATAATTCCAAAGTAGAAATATATAGAAAAGCAAAGATTAGTTGAGCATTAACAAAATTATAGCCCCAAGAAAATGGAAAGTTTCTGTAATCACCTCTCGAACTCTTTGCCACCTGAGTTGTTTTCCGAATATTCCGTAATCTCTGATGTTGCTGAATAATTTACTACATTTATCACTCGTTATCCTTCTAGTTATATGTTATACTACACATATATCTAAATGAAAACATTATTTTTTGTTTAATGAAGAATAAATAAAAAAATTGCATCAACTTTAAAATTTCCTTTAGCGGAGTAAATAATTCATTTCAATGAGAGATGATATTTATAAATTTATTGATTTTTAATAAACTCTAAAAACAATAATGATACTGAGTGTATATTTATTTCTGATAATATTTGATTTTTTCATTGGTAATTAATTATTTTTTTATTAAATTAATGTATAATGAAGTGAAATGAAATTGATTTCTCTAATGTTTTTCATATAGTAAGATATAGGATTACATTAATTTAACTACTGAATTAATTTAATTAGGTTTTGAAATTAATTTGCATAATAAGAAATGAGACAAAAATATTTAGAGAAGGAATTGGAAACAGTATTTTAAGAAAAATATAGCAATTTTAAGAAATATTATACTTTCAATATATTTTTCAAATTAAGAAATATTTTAACATATTATTTGAAACCAAGTATAATGTTTCATATAAGCCAAAATTTCAACTTTGTTCTTCATTCATAACTAATAATCTGCTCGTTTGGACATTTTTCTTAGTATGCTGATAATTGGAAAATAAATACTTTATTTTGAGAAAAATGCTAGATTTTCATGAAATTTTACTTGACCTATTTTAGTTATGTAAAGTATTATGAAATAAAACATATTACATTTTTACAAATTTTTAATACATTTGCAATTTTATATTATTAACAGATATTGTTTTATCATTTATCTCAAAAGTAGTTATTTAAAATCATTGAATTAGAAATTCAAAGATTTTAAATAAATCAAATACAAAAATTTTTGGATAGAATAATATAGTACAAAATATTTTTATATAAGTAGCAAATAGATTCACATTTTAGTAGTACCATTATATAACCATCATATATATATATATATATATATTAAGAAAGAATAAATTTGTACATATAAATAAGTTATTGTGTGACGTTTGGACCACAACCACAATTCCGTATTCATTACAGAGTTACGTGTGTGAGTGTAATGCAAGTATGAAATATAATATTCAGAAACACTGAAATTCCAAATTTTATCCTTCAGTTGAGATGAAGGTAACTAACTTTTAATTTATACGTGTAGTGCCAAGTTTTTAACGCATTATTTAAAATCTTGATTTACATTCTGAGTTTTCTTCTACAAAAACAAACTTTTCTTTTAAAATGATATTAAGAAAAATTTTATTAAAATTCCTAAATAGCAGTCAGTCAAGAAATAAATGTAATTCATAATCATATTTTTTAAGATAACTACTCCAAAAATAGTTTTCTAAATTACATTTAATAAGCATTTTAACTGAAAAAAATTCTTATACATGCTTTTGTTCAATTACTCTTTATTGGATCGAAGATAGTTCAATGAGGCGAGTCTAAGGTATTACACAATTCCTATTTTACTCATTAAGAAATATTGTTATGTTGATGCTAAAAGTTATGAAGTTGTTAACAAACAAACCATTTCTAATACATATCAATAGCAAAGTGCATACAAAACTCAAAACGCCTAAATATTATAAAATTTTAAGTATTTATTAACTTTAATTTTTTTAAACACCACGATTTCACATTATACAATAGCCTGTCCTGTACTTCATAGAAGAAAATGATATTTATACAATGCATTTAAATTTAGGTGAGTCATTTGGCTTAGATATTAAACCAACAATTTCAAAATTATTCGTAAATTTATTAATCAATCCTAAAACATATCGTTATAAATCCAACCAATAGTATTTTCTTATAACGAATTTATATTTTTAAATTCAATAAATTCAAACCATTATATTGTGCTGAAGATAAAATATTTTTAAAGAATTCTATAATATATTAAATTTGACTAAATAAATATTTTGAACTATCACTATTTCTTATATAACATAAATTATTATAGTTATAATATAATTTACTTAAGTCAGATTTTTAAAAACAGTTCCAATTATAAATATTTTAATTTTTAATAAAAATATTTTGCTTGAAATTGTCAAAGATTTAATACTAAGCAATACAAACCAATTATCGGAATATAATAAAAATTGAAGCATTATAAATCAAACTTACTTATAGTAAATTAATTTCATTCGCAATATTTAAGGTTAATACGTTTTATTCATGAATAAAAGTCTTTTTAAGATATTCATTTAATTGCAATATTTAACTGCCATCTGAATTAATTTTCATCTCTTTAAATTAAATAAATGCTGGAGGAAAAATACTTCATTTCAACATATCCTGATTACAGTAATTTAAGTTTTCATCTCAGTGATATAAATTACATTATGCTGGAATAAATTTAGATTAACTACTGGAATTAAATTAGTGGCAGTATCAGAAATGTCATTTAAGTTATAAGAAATAAAATAGAACTTATTCTCCTTTTTATATTTTTTAGAAAATATGAGATTTTTAAAGTCCAAAACATAAATTTTAGGAAGCAAATTTTAAAAACTTGATTTCTTCTTTATCATTTATATATATATATATATATATATATATATATATATATATATATATATATATATATATATATATATATATATATATATATATATATATATATATATATATATATATATATATATATATATATATATATATATATATATATATATATATATATATATATATATATATATATATATATATATATATATATATATATATATATATATATATATATTCACACTAAAGTCATTAATTCATTTCAAATATTTGCTTAGTATTTATCAAAAGCATTCAAAATGTGTCAGTTTAATTGTATTAAAGAATTACTCAATATCAATATATCAATAGATTTAATTTGTTTGTAAAATATATTCTCTGGCAAAATATTAAAATATCATTCATAAATTCATTATGGTGTTTCCTTTCGTTTATGGTATAACATACTTTTATATTTATTTTTATCGTTATTTCGCAAATTGTAAATAAGCATCATCACACTTTATTCCTTTATTTTTCATCCTATTACATTGATGCGCAAATATATTTTTAAAAATATCTATTATTTTTTGTTTTCTTATTAAAAAATAAGCTTTCTGAAAACTTCTTTATTCTGTTGATATTGATTTGTATTTGTTTATCTTACTTAAATATTGATTTAGACAAAAAATTTCCATAGTTGTAAACATTTATGAAAATTTCTATTTTTCATTTATAATGCTTACTACTTTATGTCTTAATTTATCAAAAAATTTCAAATAACTCACTTAAAGTATTATCAATTTATTTATACATAAACTCATACGCATTTAAATGGATCATAACTTTTATGTACTTAATATATTTGGCATTCAACGGACACAAATTTTGGCAAAAGCATGATAATATGCTTATTAAATTATCCAAAATTTGCATTTTAATTTTAAATTATAATAATATTTTTTCTTTAATACAAAATACATAAAATGTTAGACACTTATAATCTCATAATGAGAGATACAAACTTTTTCTGTGGGTCTAAGTAGCAAATATGCCGAAGAACCATTTTATCCAAATTGGATTATACATAAAGAATAATTCTTTTGAGCATATAAGTATTAATTATTTCTTTAATATAAATTGTTAATCTATTATTCAAATCGATGGTACTATTATGTTTTTGAAACTTATATTAACAATTAAATTTACATTTTGGTAGAATTATAATGTTGAATATAGCATAGTAATTCCAATCTACAGTATTAAGAATATTGAATTTACATACTCTAAGAATTATTTTAATAACATTAAATATCAAATTTATTTAGCTTAAAAAATACAATATTTTGAATCAATGTTTTTAATTCATGTGTCTGTTATAAGCTGTCAATAGATAATTCATAACGAAATTAATATTACATAACAAGGAAAAAAACATTTTGAAAATGTAAAAGCTTGTAACAATTTTAGAGGAAATTTACACACTTGTATAAGGAAAAAGTAGAAAATATTTTATTTAATGATTGAATAGTTTTAAAAGAAAGAACATTTTTACTTCTTGGATTCAATATTTATATTAAATTTATCGAGAAGAAACGTACTGAAAGCACAGTTTAATGGTAATACCTAGAAAGTCATTTCAAATCTTATATTTTCGTTCCCATATTGAAATAAGGTACAACATAAAAACAAAACATTATTTTTGCAAGAAAATGTTGCAACAAAATCTAAATTGTAAACTCTGATATAAACAAAAAAATAATCAGAATACGTTAAGAAGTATTTTCTTCCATTTCCGTATCCCACTACATCCATTTCCATTAAAACTGAGCATTATTGTTCACTTATTGCCAGCATCATATGAACAAACAAACCAAACAGTTATAGCTTGAAAGGAAAGAGAAAATATTCTTGGAAACAATCGTTTTTCTGGATTATGCCTCCTAGGCAGTTTCTCTTATGTTCTGATCCCTTAGCGAGTTGAACCTTTGTTACTATAAACTGATATTAAGAAAAACTTCCATTTAAATGTTTGCCTTACGTCTTCAGAAATGCATAAATAAAAAGAATATGTTTGAATCGCTTATTTACATGGTGGCTTGATACTCAAAATAAATTTGAATTCTCTCTTTAAATTATATTTAAAAATATGTACTTCATTTCAATTTAAAATTTTAATGTTTACTAATGCGGTTCTAAAAATACTTTTGCCCTATACAACAAACATTGAATATAGTTTTCGGAAAGATATAAATTTGCTAATAATTTTATTTCTCAAAAATTTCATTCTTATATTTTTGAGAATCAGAAAATAAGAAGTTAAATTAGAAGTATATAAAAGATTTATTTCTTTCATATTAAACTATACCAAAAATATTTATAAATCGCAGCAATAATTTTGCAACCTGAATAAAATAAAAATAAGCTTGTACAAAAACTTATATTATAAAATGATTTTGAAATAAAATAAAATCAAAGTTCAGTGAAAATTTACATTTTTTAGTAAAACAAAATTGATGGATATGTAGAAAGCAAAATGTTAACTAAGTCCAAAAAATTTATGCCAATGCTATGACTATTAAAATAAATATAAATGATTTACTTGAAGTAATGTTACTTGAAATACTATAAGAAATTTAAAATTAACAACAAATTTAATAAAACTAAATTATCATCTGAAGCTTTTAATTTTTGTACTTTTTTATCCTACATCCGTCCTCGGCATCTCTGCCATTAGTTTACGAGCAGTCGATGATGAAGCATAAAAGAATTAAAATTAATTTCCGTAGTTTACCTAAATATAGCAAATGTGATTTATATATTATAACCACTGAAACAATAGCTTTAAATCATTGTTCATCACTTTTATAGTTTTTTAATTAGAATTAAATGAAAAATTGTCCAGAATTTGGGCTCTAATAAAAATGTTATTTTATTTTTAAATATTCTAAACAAGTTATATGAATATAACAAAACTCAGCCATTGTAAAAAAACAAATGGATAGGAAAAACCAAAATTCCCAGACCATATGCAGATGAGGTACCAGAGATAAAGAAATGTTAGCTACGAAAGAGAAAACCAAGTGTGCATGGAATTTTTATTGAAGTTTCTTCTTTTGAAATGTTAAACTCGATTTCATCGTGTCTACGCACTGAAAAATGCACAGCATTGCATTTGATGATAAAGTCTATCTGGATTTCATTTTGACCTTTAATTCGAGAAGTATTATGCTCTGAGATCCGGAAATAAAGTGAATTTTATAGAAACTTCCTATAGTAAAGGATATTTTCTAATTTATTTTTTAATTTTGTTGATGAATGTATAAATCTATACATGAATTAAAATCCAAACAATATATATTAATACTATGACTAATAAAATATATACAATCAATTCAAAAGTAGAGATTGTTTATTGTTTTTAACAATGATATGATCATTCTTTTAGTATAAATATGCTCATACTCCACAATGTTTCACAGAACGATTATTATCATCTTGCTTCATATGTTTCTTTGTACGTAACTTTGAGACTAGTTGTATTTTACTAATGATTTGTACATTAAGGACAAAAAAATCCTATTTCTTTTAAATTTCTTACAATATTATGGTCGTGAGAAATAATTCAATATTTTAAAAAATTAGGATTATATAAATAAAGATAGATATAATTAAAATATATAAAATTAAATAGAGAAGTTTAATTTTGTCACCCAATTAAAGTTAATTTCAGAAATTCATAAAAAGTTCCATGAAGTTCTGATTCCCAAAAAATTACCAGAAATCATTTATTTATACCGAATAAGAGTTCTTTAAGAAAATTTTATATTATTAC
This sequence comes from Latrodectus hesperus, assembly GCA_037975125.1. Classification (NCBI taxonomy): domain Eukaryota; kingdom Metazoa; phylum Arthropoda; class Arachnida; order Araneae; family Theridiidae; genus Latrodectus; species Latrodectus hesperus. The sequence goes on from CM075858.1 coordinate 51,763,285, forward strand.
AGATTCCATCCAACTTTTAACTGTTAGAAAATTTACATATATTTATATTTATATGTATGTATATATATATATATATATATATATATATATATATATATATATATATATATATATATATATATATATATATATATATGTATTTACGTATGTATGCCGACCGATTGGCTGAGTGGTTAGCGTTACTGAATCCTGAGCTGTTGGTCCCGGGTTCGAATCCCTGTTCCGGCATGGTTGTTTCTTTCTTTCTCTGCTATCTCTTTGTTTCTCTGTCCTTTCTTCTATATTGTTATATGGCCCGCCCTATAAACGGGTTTGTGGTAGTATGACGCGGGTAACGCTACTCGCGTCCGGGTATTGGTTCACAGGTGCCCGCCATTGAAAATATATATATATATATATATATATATATATATATATATATATATATATATATATATATATTTAAATATATATGCTTTAAAAATTTTAATTTTTATTTGAAATGTATTGTTACAGGGAATATTCTTGAAGTTTTTTGGTTTTGTACAATTATAGTTACTAAAAATTTCTTATTTACTTCAATGTTTAAAATATTCCTAGTAAAAGAAATTTCAAGCAATTCCTACGTCATTCGATTTGCTTTTGGCTGATTTGTGCTTGAATTCACGAACAACTATTTACCTTCATAATAACAATATGAAAATTTATTGACATAAATTCTTAATATTGTCATGAAAATGTTGCATAAGGAAGTAAATGCAATGAAAGAACACATATATTCCAAAGATAGAACACATATATTATATTTATAAAAAAATATTTTAGATATTATACCTATTATTGCACAAGTTTTCTCCTGAATTTAATTTATACAGAAACAACGTTGCACTATAAGAATATATTAATTATTGCAGGCAATTTTTAAAATCATTAAACAAATTTCTTATATTAAATAGCTTTTAATAAATCATTCTAATTGGTTTTCATCAATATTTTGGATTTAATTTCTTTTTCGAAATTTATTTCCATTGCTGATTAAAAGACAAAACTTTATTATTTACTCAAACTTACTTGGGGATTTTTAAAAAAGAATTAATCCAATTTGAATATTAAAATTAATCTATTAATTATCATGAAATAAAATTATTAGTTTTGAGAACATTTTTCAATTTCTTTTAATATAGTTGAATGTTTAAAGTTTTCTTTCCCGCAATTTTCCTCAAATCCAATTTAAAAATTTCCATTTAAATTCAAACAATAAATTTAACGAAATATTTGTCCATTGAAAAAGAACAAATCATAAAGAAGACACTTAAATCTATCAAATTAAAGTGCTTAGTTTAAATACGAATCGATAAGAATAAGAATGAAAAAGTAATTATTGAATTAACTAGCTTTGAAATCGACTACTTCATGAAAACTTTATTTCTGAATTTTGATTTAAAATCCTTCAGAAAACAATGACATTTTTATTCCCCATTTACATACCATCAATTCAGCTTTTACAAATAATCTGAGAAATATTTCAATTGGTTAACACAAATTTTATTCTTGTATATCTGTATTATTAAAATTCAAAGAATGGTTTTGATCCATATTTCTATTTATTCAAATAATACTAAATATTATTACTTAAAATGTTTTACTATTAAATAATTTTTAAATATTTCTTTTATCTTTTTATATTTCTTATCAAAATATTTGTGCTCAAATTTGTTATTTACTTCAATAATTTAAAATTGCTTTTTATTAGATATTCAGGAACAAGTATTACCTAAGTCCCAAAGTTGATAAATTCAAATCATAAAAAATAAAAAATGAATATTAAAAAACCTGAGAAAACAAACTTAGTGTGGTATTATTTGTGGTCCCGGTTTGTATATTATAATTATTTCTTACCTCGGGCTACAACTCATATTTGACTCATAAACATAAAATGTTAAAGCAAATTCTTAAGGATTAGCTGGCATTTAATATAAATAAAACATTCTATCATGATATTTTAATCTAAGTCCCTGATGCAACACATGAAGTTTTAATTTAGAAACTATTTGACATATTAATAAAAATATGTCAGAAATCAGTTATTTATTATTTTGTATTGTATTTTATTTGATGAAAAATATTACATCTATTTTGGACAACTGAAGCACAGGTAACATTTTAACAGCGCATCTGAACAAATTAATGTTTACTCGGATGACCCTCCAAAATGAGCACCAAAAGATATATTAAAGTTGAATATTTTGAGAACTTACTTACAATTTTAAAACTACTTTTTGAAAATGTACCTTCTATAATGTAAAAAGAATGTGACAAAATTGACAATCAAAATCAACCTCTAGAAATATTAATTGCAATAATTTTAATCAGAGCAGAAGCATGTATATATTCGACATATGCGATTATTTAAATACTTTATTACGTTTTAACTTGTCATGTAAACGTCACCAATTTATTTAGGGCAAAAAACAGTTTTAATAATTTTAACAAGTAATTTTTACAACAAATTTGTAAATAATTTTAACAAGTATTTCAATAAAAAAAATCCAGCATAAATTTCTTTCAAGAGTTTTGATATCCAAATATGAAAAAAGGAGAATAATAAAAAAATTATTTGTATTACAAAGATATACAAACTTAGTTTTTTATCGTATTAATTTAAAACAGCATCATTTTCTAGTTTAAAGGAATTATGTTTAAATGAAATTTTTATTTCGATTAATAATATAAATTATGGCAGAAATGAATTATCTTATTATTAATTGGAACTGAAGGATAATATAAAAATATGCTACAACAACTTAAAAGCAAATACCTCTAAAAATTATCTAAATTTTACATAAATTGTTAAGGAAAAATTAAAATTGTGTAAGAAACATTATATGACTTAATGTAACTATTAACTAGATGTGTTTTAGAAACAAAGAAGTATATTAGATTGTCAAAGTTAGATATACCACCAATATTACAGTAGTATTTGTATAGAATAATAAAAACAACAATTTATGATGACTCTCTAAGCAGCCCGTGCAGTCAACCTGTTATATTTAAATCATCAGGCATAAAGGTCTACAAAAGAAGTGATTCACAATGCATACTGGGCAATTTTTTAAAAGAATATTTATTCTCAAAAATAAAAACAGATATAAAGCTGTGTGACAACAAAAGTGTACATATGAAAATACAAGAAATTTACTTAGTTTATATCCATTTTTCAATACTCAGAATTTTGTGAGATTTTATTCAACTTATGCCAATTTCTCATAGTTTTACAGATGAATAAAATCTTTCAAATGCTTTTTGAGGAAAAAATATTGAATATTTCTATCTTTCGGAGAAAAAGATTGTGTTTCTTTCACTCACATTTTTGTTGGAAAATAGAAACATTCATCATTTTTTTTTCAAAAAGCATTTGGAAAATTTTAACTATCTGCAAATTTGTGAGAAGTTGCCAGAATTTATATAAAATCTCTCTACATTCAACGTAAAGAAAATAATTTTTATATTTATATATTAAATATTTTTTACTAATAAATATGAAAATAAAAATGATTTTTATGAATTAGTATATTATTCTTATACTATTTAATAATTTTTATTAAATAGTATAAGAAGAATAATTTTAATTTGTTTGTAAATATCCATAAAGAAATTAAGGATTTTGTTTCATATTTTACAGTAAACATGGTTTTTATTCAGTGAGTTTTCATTCATTTATTTTGGATACACACTCACATACATACTTATGTATACATCGATATGAATCGATCGAAGTGAGGTCTGATGATGGTTTAGGTAAAGCGATCTCGAATCCTCTACTGATTAATGTCTTGATTAAGGGTGTGCTATCCTGCATAAAGATTATAAATGGTAACACACCCTCTTTGAGGCGGGCAAGACTTTGTCAAGCAAAAATTGATAGAATGCTCAAAGGTAATGGCGCATGATTTCCATCCAAATATGTGATATAATCCTTTAAAGAGAAATAGTTCAACAATAAAAGATAAATGAAGCCCCACCACACTGATAATTAGCATGAATACAGAGGCGTCCTCGTGTATTTACCAGGATTCGACATCAACTGTACGTGGGTGTTCTGAGGTTGACATCCCGGTTTAATGAAAAGTGGACCTAAACTCCAGAAAAGGCTGTACAATTATTGACAGTCGCTTTCAATTCCTACCACTGCCCATTCGGTTTAAGATTCCTTCAAACATGTGTCCCTCTGCTTTAACTCATACCGTGGCTACAATATTCCGGGATAGAGATGCAATATCTTGTGGAGATTACTTAGAATCGATGATTGAAATACATCTAATATTCTTCAAGCTTTATGAACACAGCTACTTCTTGTGGATTATTCCAGCAGCCACGTTAATAGCAGTTCTCGCAAAGCACCACGGTAATTCGGCCATCTATCATTGAAAGTCTTCCACTTCGTGTCCTATCCTCGAAAGAGCTAGTTTCTTTGAGCCGTTTGAAAAGATTTAGAATTCCAGGACATGATATGACGACATTCTTCATCTGCAGCTCTATCGCCATGCAAAATATTCTCACAATGCTACAGTTGTAAACTCCCCTCTCAAATAAAACACCTTTTGACCAACAACTCTTGATTGAGAAATGACAATATTCTGAAAGAGAATGGAAGTTCCTCATGTATCTAGGTCCCTTATTTCAAGATTAATTTATATAATTCTTCTGAATTTCTCGCATGTAAGTACAATCTGCCGATGACATTTTTAACTAACAATTTTTTTCAGCTGAAAAACCATTCTTGTGAACTCTTTCTCAATGACTGTAGCATAATTTCTTCTGTCTTTATATATTTTCTACGTTTTAACGAACTTTTAACGGTATCGATTGCAGATAAGAATGTGATTTATTTGATTAAAAGTTTAGCCACGTAGGTATCACCAGATGTACTTCTATATTTTCTATGTTAAAATACCTTACAGTATAAAAACGCATTCTCAAAAACAGCAATATCAGAAAATCTCTGATCATTTAAACTGTAATCTTCTAAAATAAGTTTAGGGCAAAAACATGGAATCTAAGCGATCACTTACTACTAGTAATAGTAGAACTTTTAAAAAATAAAGTTAAGAAACTACAAAACAGTTGTTAACATAATTTAATATAAAATCAGAATCACTAAATTTATAAGATTTTAACAAAGATAATTGGTATATTTTATAATTTAACAATGGAAATATCAAATGGTCAAATTATATTTCATAAAAGTACCATTGTTGGTTTGGTTTTACATCTTATAAAGATAACGTTTTCTAAGAAATAAAAATGAAACAAAATTTTATATTCATAAGATAATGAAATATTCTTTTACTTCATTTGCGCATTTCAATCAAAGGACACAAACATTTGAAAATTAAAATAATGACATCATCCTCTTTGAAGTTTGCCTCAATATATTTCTATTTCTTTGTTTAAACACAAATGATCTCTTCATTACAAATAATAAAAATTTCAATTTGCTAGAGGCTAATGTATACAGAAGATTAAAATTGTTAATGGTGTATCCTCATTAAAAATTCTGCTCTTTTTCAAAAGTATCTTAAAATAAGCAGAAAAAAGAACAGAAAATTTAAATGAAATTTGAAATAAACATCCCTGAAGCTAAGATCAATTAATAGTTTTTGTAATTATTTTACTTTCTTTGTTTGTAGTTTACCCAAAACTCTACAACAAAGAGTAAAATTCAACTCACATTTTTTTAAATTTCTTGATTAAAAAACTAAAAATGAGAGAGAGATATTAATTTTTTTCTCATTGAGACTTTTTATTTTAATTTAAGTATTATAAAGAAATATTTTCATAAAGTTACTTTTATTTATGCTATGAGAACTTTACTCAAAGCATTTTTTTTATTTATTATGAAAAATGCTTTAATTAATGTCAAAATAAATATCTCAAAAAAGTTAAAATGTTTTTGTCATTATCTTTTTAATATTTATTTTAGAAAATATCTGTTATATGCAACAAAATATTAATTATAAATTTAAGTTCAAAAATAATAAATAAAAAATTATTGAGTTCTTAAAATCTAGTTTTCTTTTAAATACGAAATATATTATAAATATGCAAAGCTATTTGATATCAGACTATGTTCAGTGCAACTATTAAATATTATTTTTAATTCGCGTGGGATATTTAAATTATTTTATTTGAAGATTAGAAAGTTCATTTTACTTACGTTAGAATTTTACGTGAATGCATTTTTTAAACTTTATTCTACAGGATATTTTCTTAACGTAAGTAATAGAATAAAATGATATACATTTTCTCACTATAATTTTATTACATATATTTTTTTCTAAATTTTCTGTGAAGTAACAAACATTTTAGCAATTTAAAAAAGAAAATTTATATTTTACTAATAAATAATGGTTATTATGAATATATAATACTACTCTTTTAGTACCAAAATTTTTTCTCCGTAATGAAAATTCTCTTACAGTACATGAAAACATTTAATGTAGACCCCCTATCCATTCAAACACAATATAAGTTAATAAAGCTATATTAAAGTTACTAATAATGGTAGTTTTAATTTGCATACAGTTAGGGTCATTTATAAACTTTATATAACTCCAGAAAAAAACAGTCATTTTTTGTCAAGAATTTGTTTCTCATGTGGTTTCCTAAAAGCATTTCTACCAAGTTCTAAATACAAAATAACCTAGTTTCATCTGTAAAGGTCTCCCAGAAGGATTAATAAATGAGAAAGGTATTTTATAGAGATGAGATGTAAGATTTTAGTGTCAAGAATACTTAAAGTAGTCAATCGAGAATATTTACTGTAATCCTAAGGGGAAAGGCATCACATTTATATACAATATAATGTGCTGTTATAGTATGATCTTTCTCATTCGAAAGATGAAATTAAATCTGTTTGGAAGAATTTGTCTTAATCATTTGAGTTACTTTGGAAGAAGCTCGTGTGTACCATTTCTTCATTCTCCGAGAAAAAATCAAACGGTTCCTCATGCTTCATTAGTAGCACTCACTTTAGGTATTTCATGTATTATGTATATACATTAGTAATCACATGTATTTTAAATGATTAATTTATATAATATTCTTTCCACCAAATTTTTATTTAATTTTTTAACTTTCCTTTTTACCTTTTTTTAAATTTAAAAATTCTATATTAGTTTTAAAATTAATTATTCTATATGTTTCATGTTTTTATGAAAAATTTTTGTATCTGAATTTCCAGAAATTTATTGTGAAGCATATTGAATTCTTATAATATTAAATTTCATCATAATAGTAAATTTTTCATTAAGCAAATTTTTTAACTATAGATACATAGATAAATTCATTTCATTAAGGAACTACCAGGTATCAAGATATAAAAAATGCTTGTAACTGAATTAGCAGAAATTTATTCTGAAATATAATGAATTCCTATTAAATTTCTTTATAAGAACCAATTTTACATTAAGGAAATTTCTTAATTATTGATATATAAATAAATTCATTACATTAAGAAACTATCAGGTGACTAAATTGATAAAAGTAAGCAAAAATATTCTATAATTAACAAGAATGATAAAGTTGTGTGAAACTCTTATTTTTGAATGTGAAAATGAATTTGTCAATGAATGCCAGTATCACAAAACTATTGTAGATGATATTATAATTAAAATTTTTTATATATAATAAACTAAAATTGTGGCATAAAATGTTATTATAGAGAATTAGAAGCTTTAAGGAAAATTAATTTTACGCATACACGCGTTTCCTTTACAGAAATATATTTATCGTTATCCTAATTTTTATTATTAATTAAACTAATATAAATAATCAATTAAATTCATAAAAAAACTTTTAAAAGATAGATGTACAATCAGATATTATTAAAGGTTATATTATATTACGGATCCATTTATGTGTACATGAAATAAAATCAAACGTATGCCTTAGACCAATTAAAAATATTGATTTAAAAAGCAAGAAATATAATTATTTTTAAATTTAGTTTCTAAACTTAGCGTGTTCAATAGGGAACAAAATTCCTTTTATAAAAAATATTAAATTGTTTCCAAAGTTAAAGAAAAGATAATTTATTAGTTAATACAGTATAGTTCTCTGTATTGGAAAATTGAATTGATTTTACTTGCATAAATTGATTACCAATGCATGAAGTTTATAATACACTTCTTTTTTAAAAAAAATGTAAAACTTTAATTTTCACCAACAAAACTATCTTTTTCTATTAAAAATTTTTAATAATAAATGAAATTTATGAGTTAGTTTAAAAATATAGCTAAAATAGGATTTGCTTTGATTTTTTTTTGTAAAATTTTTATTTTGTTAATTGATGAAAAATTGTTTTGAAAAACTATGGTTTAATACTATTGATAAGACTATTCAAAGAAAATGTGAGAGAAATATTGTTAAAAAGAAATGTGCTAGGAGAATTCACTTTTAGATATTATCATATATATGAAGATACGCTATATAATACTACATTTTAATAGAAAATCAAAATAGATATTGCATAATATATATGTATTTAAATAATTGGATAAAAATCATTATAGAACAGTTTTTATTTTTCTTCATTTATAATCTCATTAATATAAATTTTCTTTGAAATTATGGAAATAGTTTTCCTTGAATAGAAGAAAGCAAAGATAAGTTGAGCATTAACAAAATTATAGCCTCAGGAAAAGAAAACATTCTGTAATCGTCTCTAGAGCTCTAAGCCACCTGGGTAGTTTTCCGAATATTCCGTGATCCTTCATGGTGCTGTACGACTACTACTCGTAAAAATGTTATTCACTATGTTTTGTACTTAATTTTTACCATGTATATTCAGTGAAGCATAGAAATAAAGTAAATGTTTCAACTGCTGTTAGTGCATAAGCTTAAATATTCGATAAAAATGTAATGATCTCCTGAATAAGCATTTGATACATCTGAATACAAAAGGTGAAAATTTTAACATCATATTTTAAAAATCTTGTTTAAATTATTTCTTCGTAAATGGTAATATTTAATGGAAGTAAATGAGCTTATGATATATCTTAAGTATTAAAATAAATGTCTTTATTTAACTATAAAAACATTTAAATATGGGAAATGATATGTCATTTAAATATTGAGTATTATATTAAAAGTAAAACATATAATGTAAATAATTTAGTGTATCAAATGTGCATCAAATCGTTAGCAAGTTTTTTATTTAAAGTATAATTTTATTATTCTATGTTAATATGCATATATGTAAGTTATTTCATTGAACAAATAAATACCTAAATACAGCTTTTTTCCCTCTAAAGAATTACTAACCAAGGAAAAGGATTATTTTATTTGGGTACATGGGAAATGTAGAATTCTTGACATAACTGATCATTGTTACATTAAATAGTGCTTCAAAAGAAGATTTCAGAATTAAGTAATTGATATTATGTTTTCGAATAACTTGAAAAATTAATTTGTTTTTCAATAATGAGTCACTTAATAATCTTATATCGTAATTTTATTAATCTATACCAGTTAAAATAGGACATAATTTAGTTAACTTACTATTACACAAAGCTCTTACTCTATAGCTCAAAAAATCACAATTCAATAGTTATGTCAAGAATATTTTCCATACATTTTTTCATTAGACATTTTTGAACATAATGAAATATATCAAAGCGCTTCATCTTTTATATACTTACATTACACAACGTCAAAGTATAATGAGATCATATAATAAATCCATATCAGATTCAAATGACATAAACAAAAATTTTAATAACTATTATCTGTCTATTATCTGATAGATTGTATTATTAGTTTTAAAATATTGTTTTGTGCTATAATAAATAAAAAAAAAATTCTATTTGTAACTAAATATTTCTTAAGAAATACTAATATTTTGATAACTAAATATTTTAAAATAATACAAATACACACATGTCTTAAATTAAAGATAATCCAGAAGCACATTGAAATGAAATGCAAGAGGAAAAATGTCCCTTGTAGAAATATCACGCATATATTCAAGCATTATATGCAAATTTCAAGAATGCACCCGATGACGTCGAACATGTGACACAATGACGAGAGCGTATAAGAGGGACTATATACGGCAGCAAGGAAGTAAAAGTGTTCACAATCGTTACATATGGCTCTCAGTGCCACGAACATATAGGTATGACACAGAGAAAGCATGTGGTTGATGTTTTCCATAGTAGAATTATCAGCCAAATGGAATGAGGGCATACGTTGATAGCAGTAACCAAGGAAATCGGTATCACCAAAATTGTCATTTATAGGATTTGGCAATAATTCTAAAATAATGGAAATGTCAGAAGATATTACCGTACAGTTTCAGAAGATATTACAACTCTAAATGACGAGCAATAGCTACGGGTACAACCGCTTAAAGGCAAACCTTGTACAGATGCTTGGTACAGTATGGTATATATGCTTGAAAACCTCTGTCAGTCATGTTTAGCGAATGGTAACTCACTGTCGCTAGCAGTTAGCCTGGAGTAGAAACATGCAATGTAGACACTATCACCGTGAGTTTGTATTATCTTATCCGACGAGTCGAGGATTAGCTTTCAATCTGATTCAAATTGGATGTTCATATGGAAGTACCCAGTACCCCCAAGATATAACATCATTGAGCCTCAATGTTACGGTTGTGCATGAGTGCTTGTTTGGAGAAGTATTATATTTGGCTCCAGAATAGGTGTACATGTTCAAATCGGAACCATGACAGACCAAATTTATTAGGAGATTAATCTGAAGCAACATGTTCTTTGTATGAGGGTGTCATGAGCGCTCAATTTTTGGATGACAATGTCCATCCTGATCATTCGAATATGTCCCATATGGAACTTTGGTTACACGTGGGACATACTTGACGACAAATCACAGCATGTCAACAGCCCCTTGCATCTATACCTGACCATCAGTGAGAATTGCTTGCTGAATGAAGTTCTTTGCTCCAAATGCAAAGAATGTGATCTTCAGCATGCTTCGGAGTTGTATGGACTATAGTTTCTCGTATGGAAGGCATACGATATTATCAACCGTTATACCAACAATGTACTGCTTAGTTTTTAAACTAACAATATGCTGTGTAAGTATTCCAAGGAGTTATATTCGTGGTTTGTAACACATAGTATTATATGCATAATACCAGGCATTATGCATACATAAATCTTTTGTTATTCTCATTTTTAATAATAGGTTACATGAATAAATAACGTGTATTTCGTTTCTCTACTTTAGATACCGGATGCAGCATTACCTTAAATTTATAGACCTGATATACAATGTAACACTAATACTAGGGGCTTATGTGACTACTTATAGGAATAATTATTATATATGCCTAGTACCTCAGGGTCTTAGGTCAGAGAAAAAGATATAGGCACTGTGGGTCTTGGTCTACAGTGGCTGTATTATTTTTTGACCCAGTGGTTTGTTGTGCCACAGATTTAGTTTTAGTTTTAATATAATATTAATGTAAAATGATGATAAATTTACTTGTGTTCACTTTTAATAACGTAATTTGCGGTTAGAATTGTTTTTCAATAATTTAAATTAATCTGTATTAAAAATTAAAATATTTAGAAAAAATGAAATAATAAATGTTAGTATATATACATATATATATATATATATATATATATATATATATATATATATATATATATATATATAATGTGCTATGACAAGTCATAGCACATTATCATACACATTCTTACATCTCTTCAAATCAACTTCAAAATTTTAATGTAAATTATATTCATATTGGCTTTTATATTAGTTAAACTTAACTCTATGTGAAGGACATGAGATTCTTCCATATTGATGAGACATAAAGTGAACGAGATGAACATAAGTGGCAGTAAAATATTTTTGTATACAGTTAACATTAATTTAAATCAAAAGACAATTCACATGTGCAATATTAATTATTAGAAATGCATGGTAAAATCTTAATATCATTAAATTGCTGTATTAGGTAGTAAATATTGCAAATTTTTTATAGTTTATATATGCGTATATAATATGTTTATGTAATATATTATGCATGTTTAAATAATTTAAAAAGAATATACTATAACTCCGGAATAAGATTTATGCTTCACAACAATTTAATGATACCCAAATGTCATCAAATAAACATATGAAAATATTTAAAAAAATATGCTGATATTTAAATTTTTTAAAATTAAGTATTATTTGAAATATATATAATTTTGCATTAAAAAGGTACAATAATTTGTTTTGTTAAATATTTTGTTGGTAATAGAGAAAACTTTATGAGAGATGATTTGTTCAATGTACATTATACAGAAATGATATATTTTGTGACCAATTGAGATAATCGAATAAATATTTAAGTATACAATATTAATAAAGTTCTAAAATTTGATTTATTTTTTTATTGCTATAGAAGCCAGGAAAAACATTTTTCTTTAAAAATCACAAACAATATTTCCTTTTTATAACAGTGCTCTTATTACTTTTAATATAACATATTTTTTTCATTTATGCAATACTTTACCACACACACAATCAAAAATTAACTTTCAATAGCTGTTACAAAAGCGATTGATCTAAGAATTATGGAATATAAAGTTTAAACCTTATATCTTAAAAATTTATTATGAAAACAATATATGAAAATATTTATTCTCTCATGTGGTTCTTGTAATATACGCCCGTTTGTGTATTAAGGTCTGTATTTATTATTCTGATATATTATAAATTAACTATTACCTATTTCCTTGCTCTCCGATGAAAGAGAAGATATTTTGCAGAATCAAAGAAACCAAGAACTGCCGCATTCAATTTTCCGTGATCTTTTTAAACCAAATAGAGATTCAACGCCATTCTTAGTGCCGTCAAAATTTACGCGTATGATTTCCACCATTTTGAATTTTGTTTTGGTATATAAATTTCATACCCCTTTCTCTAAGTGGAATACTCCACCATTATACAAATATTTACTCTTGATTGTACTTTTTTCTATAACTTTAGGGATTTGAACATCAGATGAACAACCAAGTATTTTTAACGGTTAACTGACGATTTGATTCCGTACCACATTTCAATATAATTTTAATTTTAAACTACAGAAATAAGTAAGTGTTAAACTACAGTTAAACAACAGAAATAAGTAAGTGTAATAAGTAAAGTTTTGTCTGAGCTTTCAAGACATATAAATTTACCAATTTTAAATGCAGTAATAAAGTATCGATTACGATTATACTATTAGAACAAACAATTTTTAAGCCTGGTATATCTAGATGTGCAACATATATTAACTGTTTATGCATATTTTAAAACTTTCAACTTTTTGCAATGCATTCAAAAAAGCACTATTTTCAGAATATTCTACATCTTCCTCTTCATTGTAGAAATTTTTTGAAATACATGATTTCCTCTGCCTTTTTTCTTTTTGTTTTTGGAAATAATTTGCTTCATAATATCCTGTATTCTTTGAGTAATTGCACGACGCCATAAAATCTTGCTTTTTCTTCTTTTCAAATTTCGAGTCCCTCATTCTTCAGCTGTTTACTCTTTCAAGCTCTTCTGTTTGAGAAAACCTTTATTCATCAAACCATTTTAGGATCCTGAAATTTATGATTCCCCTACAATATCAATTAATTTCCATCCTGTTTCTTCAGTTATATTTGACTAGACTCGCTAATAAGTTGCCTTTCATCATTAAATATTATGCATTGCATTTCAACAAATGGAACTGTTTATCAACTAGTCATTACTGCAGTTGACCAAGATTTTCGAATTCAGGAGATATTCTAATTAATTGAAAACAAGTTAGGATTTCACAAATACTAAATCCAGCATCTTTGATTTAACTTTCTTTTCTGCAACTGTTTTACTAAGTATCCCGATTGTCTTTTCCTCCTGAATAAATTTCAAATCAAAAATTCATCTACCAGAGCATTAGTTGATCTCATAAACACTCTTAAAAATTTTCCAAGTCATTTTTTCATGCTCAATTAGAGCTTTGAATGTTCTTCCTATACCTTGATAAATCAAATCATATGATTCTGGATAATCAGAAAATTTGCAATTAGTTGCTTTCATCTACTTGACGTACATCTTCAGCTTTTACCTCAAATTTCGGAAAATTTGCAATTAATTTACTTTTAATATGGGGATAAACTGTCCCATAAATTTTCTGTGAGAAGACTTGTGGAGTATAAATTGCAGTTGAATTTGGTAGACATGTGTGTCAAGCAAAACTTTCTATAAAATGAATTTAATACATCTAAAGCAAAGAGATAACGATTATTAAAAACATTTAAAAGATAAAACAGACAAAACATATCAAACAAAACCAGTGACCAAGTCTACCGTTTAAACACTTCACATATAAACATACAAGTAAGATTAACCTATATAATTAGATTTTACATGGCCATCATTGTAATAAATTTCATTTATTATTTTTAGAAAATACATATAATCTTCTTACACTAATGTAACTGAAGTTTAATCAAAGTAAAAAAATATACAAAGTTGAGGATTGAGTGTAATCTTGATTTTAAAAAATACGATTTTACTGCAAATATTTGTCATTTCTTAAAAAGTAAATATAATAAAATGTTCAAAACTAGGATAACTGAAACCGAAAATACTGAGACATTGTGAGATGCAAAGATGGTGATAAAGCTCAACCTATATTCAAAAAATGCAATTTTATGTAGCCTATTGTTGATTCATGATATCCAGTATAGATTATTGCTTTATATATATTCTGCAACTTGAAATATTGTTATTTCACTATTTTTGTGTGCCAAAACTTTTAACAGCAGGACTAAATGCATTAAGTATAATATAATAATACGTAATTTTTAGATATAACACACTCTTTACGCAATAATATTCACAATTACAATACATTTTATTCAAAAAATATCAATTATTCATTTGCTACTCAGAGTAATAATTACACATTGATTATTTTCAGTTTAGAAAAGAAGTCAGAAACTACATTGCTTCTAAGGAAATACAATTATTACGACATCTACACGCGAAATAATTTAAACTTTGGTAGAAAAAATATTATTCATGTGTTAAACAAAAAAGGTTTTGGAAGAAAATTATTCATAGTGTTATTTAGATAGTATGAAAACGGAGACTTTTAGCCAGGCCATGATAAGAAACTGGCTCATAAAGCACCCAATACGAGAATAGTATTCCAAGACAATAGAACCATGCACATCACTATTATTCACGAAACGTTCAAAGGGTAAATTAATTATATTTTCATATAGTTATGTATAATAACTTTTGTAATAAAAATTGTAATTTATGATATGAATTATACCTAAAAATGTAAAATAGTTGCTCTTCTCTTTGCACTCAAAATTCTGAAACATAGATTAATTTTAAATAAAGTAATGAGGTCGAATAATACATTGCATTGTAATCAAACACATATATCACATCCACATTCGACATATTAAAAACTCTTTTTAGCATTGTATGCTTATATCAAACACTTTTTGCAAAAAAATGTTTAATAATTCTAATAATAATAACGTAAGAATACAGAAATAGTAGTCAGGTCCGGGAATTGAGCCCGGGACCTCTACCACCCAAAGCCAGTATCATACTTCAATACCATTAAGACAAATATGACGCAGGAGTGAAAACAAGTTTTTCAACTCAAACAAAACATTAAATTACTAATTTTTTCATATAATGGGAGTAATGTTTTGATTTAAGTAATCATGTTTACAAAATATAGCACGAGAAATTCAATAAAAATGTGAATAAACAGTTGTTAACTCTAAAATGAAAAATGTGCTTTAAGATTTATATTAAATAAGGAATAAGGTCACAACTAATTTTTATAGTAAAAAGCCTTTATTATCTCACCTCCAAAACATAATTATTTTCAGTTTCTTTAGAAGAATTATTATTAGAAGAAATCGCCAATTATATTACGAAAAATTTTATAAAAATGTGATAAAAAAATTGATCTCATTAAAAGCAAAAATATACGCCGTGATATATATTAAATAGGGTAATAATGTCAAAAATTATTTCAATTTCACACAATATATTGCAGCCTCTTATGCTTAAAGAAAGATATTTTAGCAAAAAGTAAAATGCAATTTCCTCTCAATGAATAAAGAAAGTATCCGGTCGGGAATTGAGCAAGGGACATCTTTCACCCATAGCGACAATTATAACAATAGACAACCGAGTTACGCAAAACGGTTATATAAAAGGAGTTTTTAAATTAAAAAAAATTGTATTACAAATAATCTGTTGTATTTTGTTGCAAAATATTAACTTTAACAATCATTTATAGGATATGGCAACATATATTAACTTTAACAAGTTTCATTGGATGGTCATAATTTCAATTTGATTGAGGCACCAATATTCTGCCACCTCGTATGCTTAAAGAAAGATTTTTTGCCCAAAATGGTCAAAAAGCAATTTCCCGTTAAGGAAAAAAGAATGACCGGTCCATCCGGGACTTGATGACGGGACTTCTCAATCCCACAGCGATAGTTGTATTCCTAGACCACAGAGTCACGCAAGGGGCAAGTATAACAATGTATTTTCCATAGAAACAAAAAATATTGTATTGCATGTTTGATATACATATATCATCTGATGTAATTAGTGCATTATAATAACTTTAGCAATCATTCAGTTTCATTGATAGAAAATATTATCAGTCTCATTGAGAGAACAATATACCCTGCTGAATTGTATGATTAAATAATGATATTTTGTCAAAATAAATGGTAGAGAAATTTTCTTTCAATAAAAGAACAAGGCCCTTCCTGCAATAAAACCCAGGACATTTCACTCCCAAAGCATGAATCACTCCCTTAGACCAAGTAACCAAGCTCGACTCTAGTGTAAGAAAAGAATTTTCATTCAAACAAAAAAAAATTTTGCATTAAAAATTAATATAACTATATTATCTGGTGTAACTGGAGCATTAAAATAATTTTAGCAATACTTCAGTTTCATTGTTATAAAATATTATCAGTTTCATTGAGAGAACTAAATTTCCTGTTGACTCGTATGACTAAATAATATATTTTGGCAAAAGTTACCCTAAAACAATTTCCTTTCAATCAATAAAAATAAAGGCCCCGGACGGGATTTGAACCCATGACCTCTCGCATCCATAGCGAGAATTATTCCCCTAGACCAACGGGTCACGAAGTGGACAAATTTAAGAAACTATTTCCAATTTAAACAAAAAAGCATTGTATTTCCAATTTGATATAATTATATTATCTGATGTAATTGGTGAATTATAATAACTTCTCTCTCTCTCTTTCTCTCTCAATCATCATTCTGTTTCCTTGGTAGAAAATACTATCCGTTTAATAAAGAGAACAATATACTATGTTTAAATAAACATATTTTGTCAAAAAGTGATAATAAAGCAATAAAAAAAGTGATTTCAACCAATAAAAAAATACACGGCCCAGCCGGGATTTGAACCTCTCGGAATCGTTCACACCCAAAGCGAGAATCATACCCATAGATCACCAAGAAACGAAGCGGACAAATATGAGAAGGTATTTTCCATTTAAACGAAAAAAAGTGTATTACAAATTTGCTTCTCCAGATTCTCTTTTCACTTAAACAGTTTTGACATTAAATTATTTACTTGCGGGAACCCAGAGAGAAACAAAAAATATCATTAGTTATTCATATATAAAAACTGATATTAAGAAACAATCCACTTGAGTTGATGTTTGCCAAAAGAAAAAAGAAAAATCTTACCAAATACCCAATAATTAGTGGGATCCAAAAAAATGACAACACATCCAACTCACTGATCGCTTACATACATATATTACACACTTTCAAATATATAAAATAAAAATTTTAAAACACAATAAACATTAAGAGATAACATGCAAAAAACTCACTCACTTTTTTCTAGCCTAGAGCATCTGCCCTAACATGGAAAATACCAGGTTGATGAATTATTCCTCAGTTCCATCTTTGCAATGCTAATGCCCACCTTGTTAATTTGGGATTCTTAGGAGTGGTTTCAATTAAAAAATTTAAAGGATTGTGGTCGAGGTAATAATCTCGACCACTGTACCCTGTAGCCATTTATCAAACTTTTTAAGACCAAACAAAAATGCATATGCTTTTTTTTGTATTGTCGACCAATTTATCTGCGTATTATTACATTTTTGACTGACAAAAAAGCTATAGGTTTATAATTACCCTTATGATCCTTTTGCGTGAGACAACAACCCTCTGCGGAATTAGATGCATCCGAATGAATCTCAAAAGGATTACTGCAGTCGGGAGTTGACAATGCAGTGACTTCACAAAGCAATTTTTTTAAGAGCTGAAAAGATTATTCTGCTTTTTTTTTCCAATTAATACCATTCGATTTTTTACCTCAGTTAACTCCGTTAAAGGCGACGCTAATTCTGAGAAATTTGGTATGTAACTTCGATAAAAACACATTAATCCTAACACTGATTTAACTTCCTTTTTGGTGATTAGTCTTTTTAATTTCTTTATAGCTAAAATTTTATCATTATCAAGAGCGTGTTTAACGCTTCCTATTTTATGACCTAAAAATTTTATTTCTTTAGCTGCAAAGGTACATTTTGCAAGTTTGACAGAAAATTTATAGTTTTCTAATTCTGTAAGGACATTTCTTAAATGTGTTAAATGTTCGTCCCAAGTTTTCGAATAAACGACTATATCATCAACATATACTTGAGCATAGGAAGATTGATTCCCCAATACCTGGTTCAGAATCTTCTGGAACGTACCAGCTGGGCCAGACAACCCAAAAGGCATAACTTTCCACTGGTATAAACTATCGTGAGTGGAAAAGGCAGTCAGCTCTTTTCAATTTTCATTCATTTTTATTTAATAATACCCCTTTTGTAAATCTAGACGTGTTAAATATTGAGCCATACCCTCAGTAAATATTATTTCATGCATATCTTTCATAGGGAAAATCGGAATTTTTGTAACTGCATTTAGAGCTCTATAGTCCACGCACATTCTTATTGATGCATCCTTCTTTGCTACACACACAATTTGATACGTTATCTCAGCTTCGGATGGCTCGATCTTGTACTTGCTTGCTTACCTCTGATCGATATGACATCGGAACACTATAGGAGTGTGGTTTATGTCGGGTGGCATTGGATAAAAGTTCCATCCTATGTTCACAAACATTCAATGGTTGCAAAGGTCTTGTAAACAGTTTCTCATGATTTCTATGAAGCTCTATCAATTGAATTTGTTAATTATCTGTCAAATAAGACATTTTTAAGACATATAGTTTTTCTTGGAATAATCTTTCCGTATGACTGGAATAGTTTGAACATCTCTAAACTCTTTTATTCCTCAAAGAGAACATTGACGGTGTTTGATTCAGAGATGAATTCTCTAATCTTGTTTTGAAGCACGTGCTTAAAACTGTTATCCGACATCTTAACAAGAAATAAGTGTTCGTTTATTTTTTTCGTAATAATCCCTGGACCTAGCCAGTTAGCTATTAATTTATTCTTAGAGTCTGGAAGAAAGACAATAATTTTGTCACCTGGTTTAAATGTCTTTGAACAAGATCTCAAATTTCTATAATGCACCATCTTATCTTGTTCGATTTGAGAAGTTATTTTGCCTCTCAAAGCAGCATCTTCCAATTTCCTTTTCAGGTTTTCCAAATATACTGGAATCGGAGTTGTGTCATGTTGAAGACTTCAAAATATTTATCACTGGCGTGATACACCACAATCATACTATTCAATTCAGTACTGCTGACGCAGAAACTTGTACTCATTTGCTGACGCACACAGTTTTAGTACGTATCACTGACGTGGTACACAAAACTCTCACTGTTCGAGAACAGGACCTTATTAAATTAATAATCATACTTAAAACTTAAACTTACATTTTTTAAAAAAAATATTCTTATTATGAAATCTTAATAAGAATAATTTTTTCCCAATTAAAAAAATAATTGGCAAACATCACTCACCCACTTTGTATGATGGACATCCTAAAAAAACATACATGAAGTTCATCCTTTTAGCATTCGTTTTCCTTTTTGATGCATGGCTCCGATGCCACTATTGTATCAAAACGCGGCGTGACTCTCATTATATTTTTGAACTGCAACCTTCTATTGTGATGTTAACATGAAAATTAGCATGAACTCAGACGACACGTTTAACTGATATTAACATACACAAACATTAATTACTAACACAAAAATAAATTAAAGATAGATATATATTTTGAGATACATATATTTTTTTCATGGTCATTTTTTCATACATCCTGCACGATCATATGCTCACATAAAAATATTTTGTCAAAAAATGATCATAAAGCAATCTCATTCAAACTAATAAAAAATAACTGGCTCGGCCAGGAATTGAAGCCGGGAACTCTCGCACCGAAACCGAAAATCATACCCCTAGAATACCGAGCCACGAAGTGGACAATAATGAGAAAAAATATTCAATTTCAATGAAAAATAACGGTATTAAAAAATTAAATTAAATGTATTCCGTGATGTGACAAAACTGCGTATGTTAATAACTTTCACAATCATTCAATTTCATTTTTTTTAAATATATTGCTCGTTTCATAGAGAGTACAAGATATTTTACAGACTTCTATGCTTAAATAAACATATTTTGTCAAAAAATGATCATACAGCAATTTTCTTTC
This sequence comes from Latrodectus hesperus, assembly GCA_037975125.1. Taxonomy (NCBI): domain Eukaryota; kingdom Metazoa; phylum Arthropoda; class Arachnida; order Araneae; family Theridiidae; genus Latrodectus; species Latrodectus hesperus. Next base: position 51,783,988 of record CM075858.1, read on the forward strand.
AATTAATAAAGAAAACTGGAGTCGGCCGGGATTTGAACCCGGGACCTCTCGCACCCGAAGCGAGAATCATATCCCTAGACCACGGAGCCACAAAGTGGAAATCTATGAGAAAGACTATTCACTTTAAATGAAAAGTAAAGGTATTAAAAAATTAAAATAATTGCATTATTTGATGTAACATAAGAGCGTATTTTAATAACTTCCAAAATCATTCAATATCATTGGTACAATACATTACCCGTTTCTTTGAGAGAACAATATATCCTGCACACTCCTATGTTTAAAGAAACATATTTTGTCAAAAAATGGTTACAAAGCAATATACTTTCAAACTTTTAAAAAAATACAGGGCCTATCAGGGATTTGAACTCGGAATATCCCGCAAATAAGCGAGAATCATACTCCTAGACCACCGAGCCACGAAAAGGGAACCTATGAGAAAGAATATTCAATTTAAATAAAAAATAAAGGAATTAAAAAATTAAAATAATTGCATTACGTGATGTGACATAAGTGCGTATTTTAATAACTTCCAAAACCATTCAATATCATTGGTACAATCCATTACCCGTTTCATTGGGAGAACAATGTATCCTGTTCACTCCTATGCTTAAATAAACATATTTGGTCAAAAAATGGTTATAAAGCAATATACTTTCAAACTTATAAAAAAATACAGGGCCCATCCGGGATTTGAACATGGAACCTTTCGCAAAAAAAGCGAGAATCATACTGATAGAACACAAAGTCACATAGTGAACAAATATTTTATAGTGTTTTCAATTTAAAGGAAAAAAACGTGCTGTTAGTAATTTGATATAATTATATAATGTGATGTAATATAGGTGCTTTTTAATAATTTTCTTAATGATTCAATTTCATTGATACAATATATTACTTGTTTCATAGCGACAACAAAATATCTTGCAGACTGCTATGCTTATATAAACATGTTTTGTCAAAAATCATCAAAAAGCGAATTTATTTCAACTAATAAAAAGTTCAGGGCTCGGACGGGATTTGAACCCGGGACCTCTCGCACCCTTAGCGAGAACCGTACATCTAGACCACCGAGCCACGCTGTGGACAAATATGAGAAAAAATATTCACTTTAAATAAAAAATAAAGGTATTAAAAAATTAAAATAATTGCATTATTTGATGTAACATAAGAGCGTATTTTAATAACTTCCAAAATCATTCAATATCATTGGTACAATACATTACCCGTTTCATTGAGAGAACAATATATCCTGTACACTGATATGCTTAAATAATTGTATTTTGTCAAAAAATGTTTGTCAAGCAATCTCATTTCAACTATTAATAAATACCGGGCCCGGCCGGAATTTTAAAATGGGACCTCTTGCACCCAAAATGAGAAATATACCCCTACACCACCGAGCCACGAAGTAGATAATAATGAGAAAGAAAATTCAATTTTAATGAAAAATAACGGAATTAAAAAATTAAAATAATTCTATTACGTGATGTAACACAAGTGCTTATTTTAATAACTTTCAAAATCATTCAATTTCAATGGTAGAATATATTACCCGTTTCAGAGACAGAACAATATTACCTGCACAATCCTATGCTCACTTAAAAATATTTTGTCAAAAAATGATCATAAGGCAATCTCATCAAGACCAATTAAAAATTTTGATTTAAAAAGCACGAAGCATAATAATTTTTAAAACTTCAAAAATAAATAATAAGTGTTGAAATCAGCTACATGTTAAGAATCTTATTTCTTGTACTTATGAAACATGATTATCTATAGTTTCTAAACTTAGTGTGTGCAATAGGGAACAAAATTCCTTTTATAAAAAATAATGTATTGTTTCCAAAATTAAAAAAGATAATTTATTAGTTAATACAGTATAGTTATCTCTATTAGAAAACTGAATTGATTTTACTTGCATAAATTGCTTATAAATGCAAGAAGTTTATAATACTCTTCTTTTTAAAAAAATTTAAAACTTTAATTTTTCCGAACTAAAAGATCTTTTTCTATTTAAAATTTTTAATAATAAATGAAATTTATGGATTCGTTTAAAATAAAATTTGCTTTGAATTTTTTTAAATTTTTATTTTATTAATTGATGTAAAATTGTTTTGAAAAACTATGATTTAATATTATTGATAAGATTATTCAAACAAAATGTGAGAGAAATATTGTTAAAAAGAAATGTGCTAGGAGAATTCTCTCTTAGATATTATCATATATATGAACATACGCTATATAAAACTACATTTTTATAGAAAATCAAAATAGATATGGCATAATATATATATATATATTTAAATAATTGGAAAAAATCATTATAAAACAGTATTTAATTATCTTCATTTATAATCTCATTAATATAAATTTTCATTGAAATTATGGAAATAGTTTTCCTTGAATAGAAGAAAGCAAAGATAAGTTAAGCATTAACAAAATTATAGCCTCAGGAAAAGAAAACATTCCTGTAATCGTCTCTAGAGCTCTAAGCCACCTGGGTAGTTCTCCGAATATTCCGTGATCCTTCATGGTGCTGTACGACTACTACTCGTAAAAATGCTATTCACTATGTCTTATACTTAATATTTTACCATGTACATTCAGTGAAGCATAGAAATAAAATAATTGTTTCAACTTCTGTAAGTGCTTAAGCTAGATACTCGAAAAAAAAATTTAATGATCTCTTGAATGAACATTTGATATATCTGAATGCAAAAGGTGAAAATTTTAACATAATATTTTAAAAATCGTGTTTAAATTATTTCTTCGTAAATGGTAATATTTAATGGAAGTAAATGAGCTTATATGATATACCTTAAGTATATAAATAAATGTGTTTATTTAACTATAAAAACAATTAAATATGGGAAATGATATTCAAAGTATAATTTTATTATTCAAGTTTAATATGCATGTATGCAAGTTATTTCATTTAACAAATAAATACATAAATACAGCATTTTTATTCTAAAATTCAGCTTTTTAAAATTTGCTTTATTTTTTTATTGCTATAGAAACAGGAAAAATATTTTTCCTGAAAAATCACAAACAATTTTTCTTTATCATAACAGTGCTCTTATTACTTTTAATATAACAGATTTTTTTCATTTATGCAATACTTTACCACACACACAATCAAAAACTAACTTTCAATAGCTCTTACAAAAATGATAGACCTAAGAATTATGGAATATAAATTTTAAGTCTTATATCTTAAAAATTTAATATGAAAACAATGTATGAAAAAATTTATTCTCTCATGTGGTTCTTGTAAAATACGCCCGTTTGTATTAAGGTCTGTATTTTATTAATCTGATATATAATAAATTAACTATTTCCTATTTCCTTGTTCTCCGATGAAAGAGAAGATATTTTGCAGAATCAAACAAATCAAGAACTGCAGCATTCAATTTTCCGTGATCTTTTTATACCAAATAGAGATTCAACGCCATTCTTAGTGCCATCAAAATTTACTTGTATGATTTCCACCATTTTGAATTTTGTTTTGATTTCTAAATTTCATACCCCTTTCTTTAAGTGGAATACTCCACCATTATACAAATATTTACTCTTGATTGTACTTTTTCTATAACTTTAGGGATTTGAACATCAATTAAACAACCAGTACTTTTAACGGTTAACTGACGATTTGTTTCCGTACAACATTTCAATATAATTTTTATTTTAAACTACAGAAATAAGTAAGTGTTAAACTACAGAGATAAGTAAGTGTAATAAGTAAAGTTTTGTCTGAGCTTTCAAGACACATAAATTTACCAATTTTAAATGCAGTCATAAAGTATCAATTACGATTATATTATTAGAACAAACAATTGTTAAGCCTGGTATATCTAGATGTGCAACATATATTAAATGTTTACGCATGTTTTACAACTTTCAACTTTTTGCAATGCATTCGAAAAAGCACTATTTTCAGAATATTCTACATCTTCTTCTACATTGTAGAAATTTTTTGAGATACATGATTTCCTCTGCCTTTCTTCTCTTTCTTTCTGGAAATAATTTGCTTCATAATATCCTGTATTTCTTTGAGTACTTGCACGACGCCATAAAATCTTGCTTTTTCTTCTTTTCAAATTTCGAGTCCCTCATTCTTCAGCTGTTTACTCTTTCAAGCTCTTCTGTTTGAGAAAACCTTTATTCATCCAACCATTTTAGGATCCTGAAATTTATGAATCTCCAACAATATCTTCCAATTTCCATCCTGTTTCTTCAGTTATATTTGACTAGACTCGCTAATAAGTTGCCTCTCTTCATTAAATATTATGTATTGCATTTTAACCAATGGAACTGTTTATCAACTATTATCAACTTGCTATTATGTTTATCAACTTGCAATTGACCAATATTTTCGAATTCAGGAGATAATCTTCTAACTAATTGAAAACGTGTTAGGAGTTCACATATACTTTCTTCTTTGATTTAATTTTCTTTTTAGCAACTATTTTGCAAATTATCCCGATTGTCTTTTCCTATGGATGAAATTACATATCAAAAATTCATCTACCAGAGCATTAGTCGATCTCATTAGCAATCTTCGAAATTTTTAAGTCATTTTTTCATGTTCAATTAGAGCTTCAAATGTTCTTCCTATACCTTGATAAATCATTTCATTGGTTCTCGTTTTACGCTAATCATAAGGCGTCTTATCATTTTCAGATAATTCTTCTGTATACGGCACAGGAGTTCCAATTATGAACTCCAATGAACCTATAGGCATTTAAGCTATTTTCATGTCCTAAATTTAAGACTGATTATTGTAATCATTGAAATTAGGGAAAACACAATTTTATGATTCTGGATAATCAAAAAATTTGCAATTAATTGCTTTCATCTATTTGACGTAAATCTTCAGCTTTTACCTCAACTTTCGGAAAATTTGCAATTAATTTACTTTTAATATCGGGCTAAGCTGTCCCATAACTTTTCTGTGCGAAGACTAGTGAAGTAAAAACTGCAGTTGAATTAGGTAAACAGGTGTGTCAAGCAAACGTTTCTATAAAATGAATTTAATACATCTAAAGCTAAGAGATAACGATTATTAAAAACATTTAAAAGATAAAACAGACAAAACATATCAAACAAAACCAGTGACAAAGTCTACCGTTTAACCATTTCACATATAAACATACAAGTTAGATTAACCTATATAATTAGATTTTACATGGCCATCATTGTAATAAGTTTCATTATTTATTTTTAGAAAATACATATAATCCTTTTACACTAATGCAACTGAAGTTTGATCAAAGTAACAAGATATACCAAGTTGAGGATTGAGTGCAATCTTGATTTTAAAAAATACAATTTTACTGCAAATAGTTGTCATTTCTTAAAATGTTCAAAACTACGATAATTGAAACCGAAAATATTGAGACATTGTAAAATGCAAAGTTGGTGATAAAGCTCAACCTATATTCAAAAAATGCAATTTTATGTAGCCTACTGTTGATTTATGATATCCAATATAGATTTTTGCTTTCTAGATATTCTGCAACTTGAAATAATGTTATTTCAACTATTTTTGTGTGCAAAACTGTTAACAGCAGGACTAAATGCATTATGTATAATATAACAACACATAATTTTTAAATATAACGCACCCTTTACGCAATATATTCACAATTTACAATACATGTTATTCAAAAAATATTAATTATTCATTTGCTACTCTGAGTAATAATTACACATTGATTATTTTCAGTTTAGAAAGGAAATCAGAAACTACATTGTTTCTAAGGAAATACAATTATTGCAACATCTACACGCGAAACATTTTAAACTTCGGTAGAAAAAAATATTATTCATGTGTTAAACACAAAAAGGTTTTGGAAAAAAATTAGTCATAGTGTTATTTAGATAGTATGAAAACGGAGACTTATCCAGGCCATGATAAGAAACCGGCTCATAAAGCACCCAATAGGAGAATAATATTCCAAGACAATCGAACCATGCACATCACTATTATTCACGAAACGTTCAAAGGGTAAATTAATTATATTTTCATATATGTATAATAACATTTGTAATAAAAATTGTAGTTTATGATATGAATTATACCTAAAATTATAAAATAGTTACTCCTCTCTCGGCACTCAAAATTCTGAAACATATGTAAAAATGATATTGAATGATTTTGGAAGTTATTAAAATACGCACTTATGTTACATCACGTTATACAATTATATTAAATTTTTAATTACGTTATTTTTCATTTAAATTGAATATTCTTTCTTATATTTGTCCACTTCGTGGCTCGGTGATCTTGGGGTATGATTCTCGCTTAGGGTAAGAGAGGTCCCGGGTTCAAATACCGGCCAGGCCCGGTATTTTTTATTAGTTTAAATGGTATTGCTTTAAGGTCATTTTATGACAAAATATTTTTATTTGAGCATAGGATTGTGCAGGATATATTGTTCTGTCTCTGAAACAGGTAATTATATTCTAAAAATGAAATTGAATGATTTTGAAAGTTATTAAAATAAGCACTTGTGTTACATCACGTAATAATATTATTTTAATCTTTTAATACCGTTACTTTTCATTTAAATTGAATATTCTTTCTTATATTTGTCCACTTCGTGGCTCGGTGATCTTGGGGTATGATTATCGCTTTGGGTGCGAGAATACTAGGGTTAATTTACCGGCCGGGCCCGGAATTTTTTATCAGATGAAATGAGATTGCTTAATAACCATTTTTTGATAAAATATGTTTCTTTAAGCATAGGAATTTGCAGAATATATTGTTCTCTTAATAAAATGGGTAATGTATTGTTCCAATGATATTGAATGATTTTGGAAGTTATTAAAATACTCACTTGTGTTACATCACGTAATACAATTATTTTAATTTTTTAATTCCGTTATTTTTCATTTAAATTGAATATTCTTTCTCATATTTGTACAATTCGTGGCTGGGTGGTCTAAGGGTAGGATTTTCGCTTTGTGTACGAGATGTCCAGGGTTCAAATCCCGGCCGGGCCAGGTGTTTTTTATCTTTTGAAATGAGATTGCTTTATGATCATTTTTTGACAAAATTTTTTTATGTGAGCATAGGATTGTGCAGGTAATATTGTTCTGTCTCTGAAAAGGGTAATATATTCTACCAATGAAATACAATGATTTTGAAAGTTATTAAAATAAGCACTTGTGTTACATCACGTAATACAATTATTTTAATTTTTAATACCGTTATTTTTCATTTAAATTGAATATTCTTTCTCATATATGTCCACTTCGTGGCTCGGTGGTCTAGGGGTATGATTCTCGATTAGTGTACGAGATGTCCAGGGTTCAAATCCCGGCCGGGCACGGTATTTTTTTTTAGTTTAAATGAAATTGCTTGATGGTAATTTTATGACAACATATTTTTATTTGAGCATTGGATTGTGCAGGCTATATTGTTCTCTCAATGAAACGGGTAATATATACTACCAAAGATATTGAATGATTTTGGAAGTTTTTAAAATACGCACTTATGTTACATTGCGTAATACAATTATTTTAATTTTTTAATTCCGATATTTTTCATTTAAATTTAATATTCTTTCTCATATTTGTCAACTTCGTGGCTCGGTGGTCTAGGGGTATGATTCTCACTTTGGGTGCGAGAAGTCCCCTTTTCAAATCCCGGACGGGCTCTGTATATTTTATTAGTTGAAATGAGATTGCTTTATGATCATAATATGACAAATTATTTTTATTTGAGCATAGGATTGCGCAGGATATATTGTTCTGTCTCTGAAACGGGTAATATATTCTACCAATGAAATTGAATGATTTCGAAAGTTTTTAAAATAAGCACTTGTGTTACATCACGTAATACAACTATGTTAAGTTTTTAATTCCATTATTTTTCATTTAATTTGAATATTCTTTCTCATATTTGTCCTCTTCGTGTCTCGGTGATCCAGGGATATGATTCTCGCTTTGTGTGCGAGAGGTCGCGGGTTCAAATCCTGGCCGGGCACGGAACTTTTTATTAGTTGAAATGAGATTGTTTAATAACCATTTTTTTGATAAAATATGCTTATTAAAGCACAGGAGTGTGCAGGATATATTGTTCTCTCAATGAAACGGGTAATATATTCTACCAATGATATTGAATAATTTTCGCAGTTATTAAAATACGCACTTATATTACATCACGTAATACAATTATTTTAATTTTTTAATCCGATATTTTTCATTTAAATTGAATATTATTGCTCCTATTTGTCCGCATCGTCGCTCCGTGGTCTATGGGTATGATTCTCGCTTAGGGTGCGAGAGGTCCCGGGTTCAAATCCCAGCCGAGCCCTAAATTTTTTATTATTTGAAAGGAAATTGCCTTATGATCATTTTTTGACAAAACATGTTTATATAAGCACTGCAGTCTGCAAGATATTTTGTTGTCGCAATGTAACAAGTAATATATTCTACTTATGAAATTGAATCATTGTGAAAGTTGTTAAAAAGCACCTATAAAACATCACATAATACAATTATATCAAATTAGTAACAGCATGTTTTTAGTTTAAATTGAAAACACAATAAAATATATGTTCACTACGTGACTCTGTGTTCTAGGGGTATGATATTCGCTTTTTTGCGAGAGGTTCCGAGATCAAATCCCGGATGGGCGCTGTATTTTTTAAAAGTATAAAGGTATATTGCTTTATAACCATTTTTTGACAAAATATGTTTCTTTAAGCATAGGAGTGTAGAGAATATATTGTTTCTCTTAATGAAATGGGTAATGTATTGTTCCAGTGCTATTGAATGATTTTGGAAGTTATTAAATACTTACTTAAGTTATATCACGTAATACAATTATTTTAATTTTTTAATTAAGTTATTTTTCCTTTAAAATGAATATTCTTTCTCATATTTGAACACTTCGTGGCTCGGTGGTCTGGGGGTATTATTCTCGATTAGGGTGCGAGAGGTCCCGGGTTCAAATCCCGGCTGAGCTCTAAATTTTTTATTACTTGAAAGGAAATTGCTTTATGATGATTTTTTGACAAAATATGTTTATATAAGCATAGCAGTCTGCAAGATATTTTGTTGTCGCAATGTAACAAGTAATATATTCTACCAATGAAATTGAATCATTGTGAAAATTTTTAAAAAGCACCTATATTACATCACATAATATAATTATATCAAATTAGTAACAGCATGTTTTTAGTTTAAATTGAAAACACAATAAAATATATGTTCACTACGTGACTCTGTGTTCTAGGGGTATGATATTCGCTTTTTTTGCGAGAGGTTCCGAGTTCAAATCTCGGATTGGCCCTGTGTTTTTTAAAAGTTTAAAAGTATATTGCTTTATAACCATTTTTTGACAAAATATGCTTATTTAAGCATAGGAGTGTACAGGATATATTGTTCTCTCATTGAAACGGGTAATATATTCTACCAATGATGTTGAATAATTTTGGAAGCTATTAAAATACGCACTTATGTTACATCGCGTAATACAATTATTTTAATTTTTTAATTCCAATATTTTTCATTTAAAATTAATATTCTTTCCCATATTTGTCCCCTTCGTGGCTCGGTTGTCTAGGGATATGATTCTCGCTTAGTGTACGAGAGGTCCCGGGTTAAAATCCCGGCCGGGCCCGGTATTTTTTATTACTTGAAATGAGATTGCTTTATAATCATTTTTTGACAAATTATTTTTTGTGAGCATAGGATTGTGCAGGATATATTTTTCTCTCAATGAAATGGGTAATATATTCTACCAATGAAATTGAATGATTTTGAAAGTTGTTAAAATACGCTCTTGTGTTACATCACGTAACACAATTATATCAAATTTTTAAATCCGTTATTTTTCATTTAAATTGAATATTCTTTCTCATATTTGTCCAATTCGTGGCTCGGTGGTTTAGGGGTATGATTCTCGCTTTGGGTGCGAGAGGTTCCGGGTTCAAATACCGGCCGGGTCCGATATTTTTTATTAATTGAAATGAGATTGATTTATGATGATTTTTTGACAAAATATATTTTCATAAGCATAGCAGTCTGCAAGATATTTTGTTGTCGCAATGTAACAAGTAATATATTCTACCAAAGAAATTGAATCATTGTGAAAGTTTTTAAAAAGCACCTATATTACATCACATAATATAATTTTATCAAATTAGTAACAGCATGTTTTTTCGTTTAAATTTAAAAGACTATAAAATATTTTTTCACTACATGACTCTGTGTTCTAGGGGTATGATACTCGCTTTTTTCGCGAGACGTTCGGAGTTCAAATCTCGGATGGGCCCTGTGTTTTTTTTTGTTTAAATTGGATAGTATATTGCTTTATAACCTTTTTTTGAAAAAATATGTTTCTTTAAGCATAGGAGTGTGCAGGATATATTGTTCTCTCAATGAAACGGGTAATATATTCTACCAATGAAATTGAATGATTTTGAAAGTTTTTAAAATAAGCACTTGTGTTACATCACGTAATACAATCATTTTAATTTTTTAATACTCGTTATTTTTTCATTTAATATAAATATTTTCTCTCCTATTTCTCCACTTCGTGTCTCGGTGATCCAGGGATATGATTATCGCTTTAACTAATAAAAAGTACCGCGCCCCACCAGGATTTGATACCAGGACCTCTCGCACCTAAAGCGAGAATCATACCCCTGGACCACCGAGACACGAAGTGGACAAATATGAGAAAGAATATTCAAATTAAATAAAAAAATAATAAAATTAGAAAATTAAAATAATTG